>CM045994.1:83629965-83719080 GCA_025175895.1 Wurfbainia villosa | reverse complement strand
CTTCTAGTCAATATAACAAAACCATAAGACCCAAAAACAAAACCATTACGACGAGGGGGATTGGCAGCTGAACTCTCCTAATAGTGTCAACCTAAAATAGATGTAAAGCAATGGGGTAAATTCAACGAACTCAGTGGGTATCATGTCGACATGCATAGTAAGATATATCTAACAATAATAATTATGTCAGTACAGTCTCCTGATCAATAATAGGAAATACAAGGAAAAAATGCGGAAAGACTGTAGTTACCTGAATCTCCTATCCTAACATAGGAGTGTGAGCCATATTAGCATAAACAAGGTCGTCAGACCAAATACATGATGTATCCTGTATGCATGTCAATCATATGCAACAACCAAGGCAGCAACCAAAATGCAGCAAACACAAACAAATGTCATCCATGCAATATGCATGCGATGCAAATGACATGGTCACCCCTGACGCCAGTCAGCCGCCTCACACGCGATGGTGAAGCTGAGTGGGTAGGGCTATGACAACTGTGCACTCTGCCATCACTACTCCTGAGTGACCGAGTGGACAGGATGTTGTCGGAGTACACCTATCCTCCTACCCCAAACAGAGTGGGGGAGCAAAGCTCTCATCTCCCGGTGTCGTAGACCAGAGGAGGGATCCCTGCCCGCTACCACGCTGCCTCACCGCTACCCATGAGCGGACCAGCGGAGCCTGACAGAGCTACTGCACACACCCTCCTGATGTACCACTAACCCATGAGTGGTTGTGTGTGCAGATCATGTAACTGGCTGCACGCTCAACTACAAATGAACCACTGACCAGCCAGTATGCAATCATGCAAGATGGTGCATGACACTAAAAGCATATAACACCAACTAATATACGTCTCTAAATAATATCTACAAAAAGAATAATGAGTACATATCAATGACCTAGGTATACAGGGAAAGTATATCTAAAAGCTAATCAAGTGCATGTCACAACTCCCAAAATAAGTACACATGGCAAGTATCAAGATAATATCGACTAAGATAGAAATGCATGCATCAAGTATGGTACAGTGACATACAAGGGCAGATAAGACATAAAAATTACTGCGAGCTATAGCCAACTAAGCATATCAACATGACAATATCTAAAAGATAAGTCAAAGTACCCACCTGCTATGAAACTCGTGATAACTATCTTCACGCCTGCTGACCTATCTCGTATCCACGACCTGCATACAACATAACTATTGTTAAGTACTAAGATGCGATCCACCGTCCAATCGAATCCTAAGCCGATTTCATACATAAACCAATTAACCCAAATGCTTAATAAAATCCCGGTCACATCCCACCTAATATAACTTTCGTTTCATCCAATTAATCAAATATGATTTTACAACCCATATTATCATGTGTACTATATCCAAACAAAATCGCACAACCTATTCTATTCACTGAAACAGCCCAAACGAGTCCTCTCCTCTCACTCACAGCCAACATAGCCTATCACAACTCCTTCCCAGCTCACCTTCACTGCCTTTCACAGCTCATTCGCAGCCAACCGCAACACTCATAACGATCCATAGAAGATATAGGGAATCTAACTGAACCCTAGATGAACCACACACCTCAACTAAGTCTTCACATTACTCACCCACAAGCACTCACCTCACCAACTCACAAAATCCCAATTCGACATTAGGAACCACAAAATCTAGTAATTACTGCTAAGAGATAGATGATCGAATAAGCTTACTAGTCGTTGGACTCCACCGACATCCACCTTCCTCCTATCCCAATTCCTCGATTCACTGGCTCGAGACCCCTTCCCAAAATCACAGACTTAACCAAATGAAGGAAACCACGGCTAGGGCTTTGATCTTCATCCATGGAAATAAAATAGCTGGTTCTTACCTTGCTCCGGCGCCCACCGACAGAGATCGCAACCTCCGGTCAAACCTCACAGAACATCGCTTAGCCGCTACTGACCACCATCTGCTCCGAGAGACCTCCAACTCCCGATCCAACGTGTAGATGCCACTGACGAAACTCCCAGCTGCATCCACTCACCGTCGGCTCGTCCGTTGGAGTCGTCCAGGGGTAGCCGACCGTCGCTTGCTGAGGGGAGGACGAGTTGGGCGAGAAGCAGAGGTGCGAGGAGGGTTGGCCAAGAAAATGGAGATGCGGCGCTTGGTGCGGGGAGGTCATGAGAAGAAAATCGCGAGGGGGAAGGAAATCGCAGAGAGGAGATCGCGAGGGAGAAGTGTGGTCGCAAGAGGAAACCACGGCAAGTGCATGAGAAACCGCAAGGAAGGAAAAAGAAAGAAGCGTCGCGATCAGGAAACTCAACTTAGGTTTAGGTATTTTAAACTTTAGGTTAATGCCACCTATTAACTCCCTTAAATAGGTTCTACCAAAGCCTATTTATTTTATCCCCGTAAATATCTCTTACAAGCTCCGTTTAATTCCAGAAAAATTTTAATAAAAAATTCTAAAATTCTCCAAAAATCTAGAAAATAATTCCAAATATTATTTTTTTTCCTAAATTCTGGCCATTAAATTTTGTATTTTAAATTTTAGTATTTAACAGGGAGCATTGTATTAAATTTCGCCAGGAGGTACAAGATGTTGATAGACACCGACAAGAACGCCTGAAGCCCTTGATGCAAGCCACATTTAGGGATGGCTTCAATGAGGAAGTTAGACAATACATTGATCAAGGATTCCCTTCGACACATCAACCAGCTCCTTTTCTGAATTGGAAGATTGGCTTTAACCGCTATCCCCCTGACCACTTTAGGCTTTAATTTGTCTGTTTTCCTTCTCCTTCTTGTAGTGGTGAACAATTATTGATTTTGATGGACATGGGACAATATTTGAATTGCACTATCTCTTGATGACTTCTCCATGATGTTCTTTGATTTCTCCTTTCCCGAATTGAGAAATTATTTTCAGCTAGAACTGTCCTGCTTTTTTTAAACTGTGATTTCCTAACTTTTCCTCTCTTGATAAGTGTGAACAACTACTAGCTGCAATGATATGAAACTATGCTTGAGTTGCAACCCTTCCTTTTTGAGATTAATAGCAAACATGTAACATATAACTCCTCTCCTTAATGTCTCTCGGTTACATGGCATGGAAATATTTTAAATGCACAACATTCCAGGGTCAAGGTAGCTTCTTACCTTCGCCATCTTTCAAATAATATACCGATCCAGCAACTCGACGAATAACAGTATAAGATCTTTCCTAATTAGGACCTAACTTTTCAGGATCTTCAGCAGGGTTGATTTTACACAAAACTAGGTCACCTTCTCGAAACCTCTTTAGCACTACCCTTCTGTTAAAGGTTTACTGTATTCTTTGCTTGTAGGCTTCAGTCCGTACTTGAGCTTTCTCCCACCTTTCCTCCAATAAATCTAACTCAGTTCTTCTGCTTCAATTCGAGCACTACCAGAATGGCTTCCACCAGGATAACTGCCTCAACTCCATACACCAGGCTGAACGGGGTTTCTCTAGTGGAAGTAGTTCGGTAGGCCCATAATATCCTGGGCAACTCATCCACCCAATTTCCTCGCTTGGCACCCAACTTGGTTTTTAACCCTTGAATGAGAATTCTGTTAATACCTCTACTTGACCATTAGCTTGAGGATGGGCTACTGAGGTGAAGGTTTGTTGAATATTGAGACTTTGACACCATTCCCTAATCTTTTGACCCTAGAATTGATGCCCGTTGTCGTTGACCAACCTTCGGGCAACTCCGTATCGGCAGATGATATTCTTCCACAGGAACTGTATCACCGCATTTTCTATAATCTTGGTTAAAGGTTCATCTTCCACCCATTTGGAAAAGTAATCCACTGACACTAACAAGAACTTCTTCTATAGAGGGGTTGGAGGCATCGGGCAAACTATGTCCATTTCCAATTGATCGAAGGGACAAGAAGCCACCACTGCCTTCATCAATTCGGCGTGTCGTTCTGACCAGTTGCTATGCTTTTGACAAGCTAGACAAGTTTGCACCAAGCGTGTTGCATCTTGATGAAGAGTGGGCCAAAAGAATCCAGCTAACAGTACTTTCCGAGTTAATTCCCTTCCTCCCAAGTGATTATTGCAGCATCCTTCATGTATTTCTCTAAGCACCCACTCGACATCCTCTTTCCCAAGACATTTCAGTAAAGGTTGACCAAAATATATTTTGTGCAGAGTTCCATCAATAATTACAAACCGTTTCACTCTTCTCAATAGGGCTGATGCTGCCCCACTTTCGGCGGGAATATTTCCATGCTGCAAATAAGCCATGATATCGGTTCTCTAATCGGGTGCACAATCACTTCCTTGCACCACGTCCTCCACATTACACACCACCAAGGAACCAGGAACTTCTATACAGATAGAGTCCTTAAGCTTCCCTCCTTCTAAAGTACTAGCCAATCGAGCCAACTCATCTACCTTTTGATTTTCCTCTCTCGGGATTTACTGTAAGATTACCTCCTGAAACTGAATCTTTCCTTTTTCAAAAGATGCAAAGTATTTTTGTAACCTATATTCTCTAATGGCAAAAGCACCCTGGAGTTGTGACACGGCCAATTGAGAATCTGAGTGAATTATGACTGAAACAACCCCCACTGCCCTAGCTGCCTGTAATCTAGCCAAAATAGCTTCATACTCTGCCTCATTGTTGGATGCCTTATATCCCAAACAAATGGCTATACGAGTTTTTAATCTAAAGGAGATATAAGTACCACTCCGACTCCACTTCCTCGGATCCCAGAAGATCCGTCCACAAAAATGTTCCAAGCACCCTTTCCCTTTTCTTCTTTTGCTGAACTGTTCTCCATGCCCATCGGTACTTCAGCTAGGAAATCAGCTAACGATTGGGCCTTGATGGTAGTTCGGGGATGAAAATGGATATCATATTCACTTAGTTCCACAACCCACTTGGCTAACCTCCCTGAAAAATTGAGTTTAGTGACCACCCGACATAACTCACTATTGGTCAACACATTCACCGGATGAGCCAAGAAATAAGGCCTTAACTTACAATCCATTAAGATCAAAATGTATGCCAACTTTTCTAACTCAGTGTACCACAATTCTACCCCTTTCAATATGTGACTGGTGTAATAGATGGGCTGTTGTTGAGAACCTGTAGGATCGTAATGTTCCGAGAGGGGGGAGTGAATCTCAAAATTTATAAGTTTTCTTTAGAAATTAAAACTTATTTTATCTTTTTCTTTAGAAACAAAAGAGTATGCAGTGGAATTAAATAAATAAGAAGACAAGTAATTTACTCGATTCACAACTCTAGTCGGGTTGCTACTCCAAGGCCCATAGCTCTCCGAGAGCTACCTTGATGGGCAATGCACTATAAGGCCCTTCGACTCGAGAACTCTCGACTTCAGAGGGATTCACTTTTTTTACAATGATTAAGAGATAGGTAACACACTACCTTCTCTTTGAAATGAAGTACATAAAATGAAATAAAATAAATAGACTGTACCGACACTTTAGTAGCTATTTAATTAGGGCACGGAGTGTCAGAGTTGCGTCGTTGTAATGGGATGTAGCTTTTGTGGATGAAGAACAATTGTAACAACACTTGGACGTAGTAGATGTATTATATTCGAAGTTGGTCGTACATTTCTTTTATAAGTCATTTTCAATCGAATGGAATGCCCTTCGTCGACTCCACATTAGCCCGTTGATATGGTGCTTCGGCCTTCGCAGTCGACTGGATATGTTCCAGTCGACTCCAGGTCACTTGGCTCCGCATCGGGAAGTTTGCCTTTCCAATCGACTGGACCTCCCGATCGAAAGTCTTTCCGTCAGGCTGCGGATCTTCGATCGATCACCAAATAATCTTGCCAACTAGGTATCCAGTTGATTAGGCCATACTCAGTCGACTGGACTTAAGTCAACTAGAATCCTTTCAGTCGACTCTTCCCTGCAAAATGAGATTAGCAAATACAAACAGTATAAAATACAAAAGTAGTAGTAATACTGCTCGATCTCGACTTCTTAGTCCCACGCAGACTATCTGTCGGATCGATGCCTAGCTTTGTCCCCCTACAGAGGACTTAGCCTCACCTCTTCACTCGAGGCTTACCTGCTGGTTGTCCTGCTGGACTTACCATACTTGACATCCGATCTGACCTACCAAGGCTTCGTGCCAGCTATCCGGTCTCTCTGACCCAGCTGAACTTCATGTCGATTGTCCAATCTTTTGACCCAACTAGTCTTCATGGCAGATGTTCGGTCTCCTGACCCACCTGGACTTCTTGCTTGATGTCTAGTTCTCCTGATTTGTCAAGTCTTCTGCCTATTATCCGATCAACATGACCTACTAGGACTTTCCATACTTTACCTAGTATTCGATCTGCCTGACCTACTAGGACTTTCTATTAAGCATGTACACTTAACACATATATCAAACCACAAGTAATTCCTAGTTTTAACTATGGTTCATACATCAAAACTAAGGAGTGCTACTTTCTGTACCAACAATCTCCCTCTTTTTGATGTATGACAACACATCAATTAAAGTTAGGAGAATCAATTTACAATATTCAAATTTAACATATATCTGGAATGCATTGAGCTAAAAATGTATAACGTTTAAATGTATGAGATGCTCATATGCATGAAAAACTTTCTTTACTTTAATTTTTCTAACTTTAAACATTTTCTCTCCCCCTTTGGCATACATTAAAAGCATTAATAAACACCAAATGCCACAATTTAAAGATGAGGTTTAAAAGTATAATGACTAAAGATTATAATACTTACCTGACAAGCTTCATAAGTATTTCAAAAATTCTTAAGCTTTTCAAAGTACTTAATCTTTCAAAAGACTAATTTTTCAAACCATACTTATAAAATTTTTCTTCTTGATTCAATGTTTTCTGAAAACTCTATTCTAGAAAATTATTTATCAATACTCCCCCTAAATTCATGCAATAACAATCTTATTTAAAAATACACTCTCCCCTTTATCTATGGGTTTCAAAAAGTACTTAACCTTTAAAATTTTTAAATCAAAACTTTTAACATTTTCAAAATTTTAACGAATTTATGAAAATATCCAAAAGTCAAAGTTTTCAAATCTTTCAAAACTCCCCCTCAATAAAAATATTTTTGAAATTTTCAATTTTCTAAACTCCCCCTCAATATTTTGAAATTTTCAAAATTCTCAATATTTCAATTTTCTTAATTTTCAACATTTGCTCTAAAATTAAGTTAAGATAATGCAAATGAGATAGAAAAATGTCCAAGTATGAATTCCTAAGCATTATTTTTATACTTAAAATACACATCTAAAAATTGTCCATAAAGTAAATTTCCAATTCTTTAGTAGCTTAAGTGATATAGAATTATCATTAAGCTTTGAATTATAGTTAGTTACTGAAGTGATTGATTTGCTTTTTAAACCCCATGTTGTTTCATGTCGATGCACTAAATCTACATCTGGAACCTGGGATGCAATCCTAACATCTCACGTCCATCTTCGTGGCTCAATACACAAATAGGTAATCCTAGGTGTTTGTGAGATGTAAAGGCTTATCTAGGTCTATAGGATCATGAAATCTAAAATGACCTAGGCTAGATTAATTTTTAATTTTCCTTTAAGAAAATAATATTACTTGACAAAATAGATTTTGAATCAAAGCATCCTAGTCTACTAAGCATAATCCAAGTTGTCTTCTAAGCATACTAAACTCAGCCTCTGGAAGTGGTTTAGTGAAGATGTCAGCAAGATTAGACTTGGACTCAACATAGTTGATTTCAATACTACCCTTTGCCACATGATCTCTCACAAAATGATGTTTAACATCAATATATTTAGTATATGAGTGATGGATTGGATTTTTAGTTAATTTTATTGAACTTATGTTATCAACTAATGTTTTGACCTTTTTGTAATCTAATTCAAAATCTTTAAGTGTATGCATCATTCATAATAATTGTGCCACACATTCACCTAATGCTATATATTCGGCTTCAGTTGTGGAAAGAGCAACAAAATGTTGCTTCCTACTGAACCAGCTTACTAAACATGATCCTAAGAGTTGACATCCTCTACTTGTACTTTTTCTATCCAGTTTGTACCCCGTATAGTCTGAGTCAGAGTATACTACGAACTCAATGTTATTAGATCTTGGGTACCACATACCTACATTAATTGTTCCTTTAATGTATCTTAGGATTCTTTTGACATGTGTTAAATGTGATTCCTTAGCACAAGTCTGGTATCTAGCACACATACTTACTGCAAATAGTATATCAGATCTACTTGCAGCTAAGTATAGTAAACTACCTATGACACTTATATAATACTTTAGATCTACAGATTTTCCTTCTTTGTCATCATTTATATGCCATGGGTGTTTTTATGTCTTTTGCATTTTCCATTCCAAATTTTTTAATCAACTCTCTTGCATATTTATTTTGATAAATATAGTTACCGTCTCTTGTTTGTTTTATTTGTAAACCTAAGAAAAAATTTAATTCACCTACTAGACTCATTTTGAATTCTTGTTCCATTAAGTTTATAAATTCTTTCAAGAAATTTGAATTTGTTGATCCAAATACCATATCATCTACATATATTTGAGCAATAAAAATATCTAGGTTCAATGTTTTTATGAAGAGAGTTGAATCAATTTGACCTTGTCTAAGGCCTTTTGAGATTAAGTATGAAGATAGTCTCTAATACCAGGCTCTAGGAGCTTGTTTTAATCCATACAAGGTATTTTTTAATTTGTATACATGGTTAGGCTATTCTAAGCTCTCAAAATCTGGAGGTTGACTTACGTATACTTCTTCTTTTATTACTCCATTTAAAAAAGTAGATTTAACATCCATTTGGTATAACTTGAATCCTTTGTGTGATGCATAAGCTAGAAACATTCTAATTGACTCAAGCCTAGCTACCGGGGTATAAGTTTCATCATAGTCTAAACCTTCTACTTGACAAAACCCTTTAGCTACTAATCGAACTTTATTCCTTATGATTTCTCCTTGATCATTTAATTTATTTATAAATACCCATTTAGTGTCTATAATTGATTTATTTGTTGGTGGAGGTACTAAGTCCCACACTTCATTTCTATCGAATTGCGCTAGTTCTTCTTGCATAGCTATTATCCAATCAGTATCAGGGAAGGCCTCATTTATTGACTTTGGTTCTATCTTTGATATTAATGTGATTTGACTTAGGTTTTTTAAAGTCGATCTAGTTTGAACCCCTAGAGTTGGATTTCCTGATACTTGTTCAAGTAGATGGTTTGGATTAATTCTAAGTGTCTTTAAGTTGTCTTGATACTGGGTTTGTTTTTCTTCATCATGTATAATTTCATTTACCCCATCTTGATTAATTTTTAGTGTGTTTATTAGACCATTTGTAATTTCTTCTTCATCAAACTTTACATTAGTTGTTTCTTTAATTTTTAGAGTTTTCTTATTATAAATCCTATAGGCCCTACTAGTGGTTGAATATCCAAGAAACATTCCTTCGTCGGTTTCTGAAGAAAACTTTCCAAGATAATCTTTTGTATTCAAAATGAATACTTTACATCCAAATACTATTAAATATTTTATTGTAGGTATTTTATTATTAAAAATTTCATAAGATGTTTATTAAGCAATTTATTAATTATTACTCTATTTTGCACATAACATGCAATGTTTATAGCTTCGGCCCATAAGTAGCTAGGTAAATTATATTCATTTAACATAGACTAAGCAGCTTCTTGTAGAGTTCTATTTTTTATTTCTATAATTCCATTTTGTTGAGGTCTTCTAGGACATGAATACTCCTGGTGATATCCATTTTCTTGACACATTGTTGTAAATTTTTTATTTTTAAACTCACCTCCATTATCACTTCTTATTCTTTTTATCTTAAGATCTTTTTCATTTTCTATTTGTTTACTAAAGTTTTTAAATACTTCAAATGTTTCATCTTTTTGTTTTAGGAATTTTACCCATGTAGACCTAGAGTAATCATATATTATTACTAAACAGTATAAATTTTCACTTAGTGATTTTATCCCATGTGAATCGAACAAGTTTAAGTGAATTAATTCAAGTATTGATCTTGTTCGATTTTGATGAGTTAATTTATGTTGGGACTTGTTTTTTTTCCTTGTTGGCAAGCGTTACAAATTTTACTTCCAATATTTTTAAGTTTAGGCAAACCTCTAACTAAGTTAGTTTCACTTAACTTCGTTATATTCCTAAAGTTGATGTGAGCAAGTCATCTATACCACAACCAACTTTCCTCTTGCTGTGTCAAATGACACTTAATTGAGGATCTTTCAAAATTTATTGAATATATATTTTTAATCTTAACTCCTTTTAGTGATATTTTTGAGTTTTCATTATTGTTAATCAAGCATTCATTTGATAGAAGTTTTACTTCATAACCAGCATTACATAACTGACTTATACTAAGCAAATTGAATTTGAAATTCTCTACAAGTAAAACTTTTTATATAATAAAATTTGATTCTAATTCAATGTTACCTGATCCAATTACCTTAAGTTTGTCATTGTTTCCAAAGGCAACCAAACCTAGATTCTTGAAGCTTAATTCTGAGAATTTTTTACTATCTCCAGTCATATGTCTGCAACAACCACTATCCAGAATCCATTGGTCCATTCTAGAGTCCTACATGAATTAAAAATTCTTAAGATAATTCACACTTTGAAAAAGATGAATTATCTTGAATTGATTTTATTGAGTTGATTAAGTCAATTTGATTAGGTTAGTTGATTAAATTTATTTGTTGAGTTAAATTAAGTAAAGTTGTTTAAATTTGTTAAGTTTAGTTAAGTTGTGTAAATTTGTTAAGTTTAGTTAAGTTGTGTAAATTTGTTAAGTTTAGTTAAGTTGTGTAAATTTGTTAAGTTTAATTGTATTTAGTTAAACTATTTAAACTTGATTAAGTTCTAATTCATCTCACCCGAGCTGAGTTTTCAATACACGTTAATCCTTATGGGTTTTGTGAGATGAGAATTTATTTTATCTTAATTTTAAAATGAAATTTCAAAGTTTTAAAACTTGTGTTAGATTCAAGTTTAGCTTAAGCTAATCAAGTGGGTTTTTTCTAGCATTGACTTCCAAGTCGTGGCGAGGCATATGGCCTTCTTAGATATCGGATGGACCACTTCCTAGACAAAGTCAATGAAGGAATCAAGTACTTAACTCACTTTGGACTAATCTTTGGTCTAACTAGTTAAAGACTTAGTGAGTTAGCTTTGGTCAGTTCCAATTGCCTTAGTGTATCAAGTTGTGGTGAGGCATATGACCTTCTTGGATATCGGATGGACCACTTCCTAGACATGCGCTCCGAAGAGCTTCCCTAACTTACTATCAGTTCACTTCGTCTTAGTACTAGGTTGTTCAAGTTAAACTACTTTATTTTCTATCTAGTTCATTCTAAATTAAGCAAGTAAAGTAAACTAAGACATGCAAGAGTTTAACTAAATAAAGAAACAAGCAAGGTATTTGCTCCCCCTAAGTGATAACTTGGTTGAGTTTTGTTCACTAAGTGAACTTGACTCTTGGGAACCCAAAATTGATTTGGTCCAACTTGGTTGACTAAGCTAGACTTAGGAACCGATGCTTGGACTCGATTCTTAGCGTTTCGGCTAAGTAATGACATGTATGATTTATATGAGGATTTAGCTTTGTGTCCGAGTTCGGACTTGTTGTACACCGCTCGCTAAGATCCAAGCATCATGTTTAGATACTTGGAGCCCGAAGTGAACCTTTCCAACATTCCGGTAAGATCTCCTACTTGCCTTTTTAGGACCAAGTTCTCTTCCTCAAGTTTTACAACTTGAGTTGAGTCTCTATCCTCAATTTGGCAAGTTGAAGTCTTCAAGTTTATTTGATCCTTAAGTACTTGAACTTCCTTAAGGAGTGAGTCTACTCAATTCTCATATTTAGATAATTTCCTTTCTAGGCATGCAATTATGTTGTAAAGTTTATCTTCTAAAGGAGAAGTTACCTCATCTAGTCCTTTGGAAATGGATGCAGATCTGTGGCTTTTCTCGGACTCGGACTTGAACTCGGAACTTGATTCAGCTCTGGAGCTTGATTTGGCCATGAATGCCACAAAGCTTCTCTTTGTCTCTTCTACGTCCGACTCTTCCAAAGATGATTCGTCCCAAGTTGCCTTAAGTACTTTCTTCTTCTTTTCCTTTTTAGTTTTTTCTTCCTTTTTTAGATTTGCGCATTCAGACTTGTATTGTCCTTTTCCATTGCACTCGTAACACGTTACTTTCGATCTGGGTCTCGGTTTCTTCAGTTGAACATTTTTCGAACCGTGTTTATGATTTCCTCTTCTCCGTTTAGGTCCAACTCCGACTCATCTTCGAATTCAATTATTGTTTTTCTTTCCTTTTTAGTCGAACCTGCCACTAAAGCAAAATCGTTCTCGGTTTGACCCGAGTTAGCTTGTTCGTGTAGTTCGAGTTCGCAAAATAGTTAGTCTAATCTAATTAAGGAAAGATCCCTAGAGACCTTATAGGCATCGACGATGGATGTCAATAAGGCGTTCCTCGGGAATGCCTTAAGTGTATACCTAATTACATACCTATTTTCTATTTGATTTCCTATTAAATGAAGACCATTTAATATATCTTTTATTCTAGTGTGGAGTTGACTAGCATTTTCATTTTCATTCATTTTAAAATTAAAAAGTTTGTTAAGTAACATATATCATTTAGCTATTCTAGTATCATTAGTGCCTTCGTTTAGTTCAATTAGCTTATCCCAAAGTTCCTTTGAATTTTTGAAGGGACCAACTCTCTTGAGCTCTTCTTTGATAAGTCCGCATTGCAAGGTGTTAAGAGCCTTGTAATCAACTTGAGCTCATTTCCTTACGTCTGTAGTCCATTTCTCTGATTCTAACAACTCACCCGAGTCATCTACCGGAGAGACGAAACCTTTTCTAATTGAAAACCATACCTCGAGATCAGTTTTCAGGTAGCACTCCATTCACCTCTTCCAAGAAGAAAAATTCTCTCTGTTAAAGAGAGGAGGGCGAACGGTGTTATACCCTTCTAAGTGCGACATTACTAGTAAATTTTTGTTAATAAATTTTTATTAATTAAACTAAAATTTAGAATTAATCCTAGAGTTATTCAAATTAAGAAATATTGTATTGTGCAAAAAGAATAAATTTATACTAAAGCAAGACAAATGTTAAAAATTTATTCTAATGCAAAAATTATTCTAATACAAAATGCTAAAAACTAAAGAAAATTCCTAATGCTCTCATTGGTGATTGGACCAAAATCAGAGTGTCCCTGCTCTGATATCAATTGTAGGATCGAAGTTATCCAAGAGAGGGGGGTGAATCTCGAAATATAAAATTTTCTTTTAAAAACTTATTTTATCTTTTAAGAAATTAAAAGTTATTGCAGTGGAAATTAAATAGACAAGTCTTTTACTTGGTTCACAACCCGAGTCGGGTTGCTACTCCAAGGCTCGTAGCTCTCTGAGAGCTACCTCGATGAGCAATTCACTAAAAGGGCCCTCCAACTCGAGAACACTCGACTTTGGAGGGGTTCACTTTTTACAAAAGATAATGAGAGAGGTAACAAGCTACCTTCTCTTAAATTAAAGTACAAAAGTGAAAGTAAAGCACAATACAAAGTATACCGACACTTGTAGCTTTTAAAATAGAGATCGGAGTGTCGGAGTTGTGTCGTTGCAGCGTGATGAAGCTCTTGCAGATGAGAAACACATGAGACAAAACTTGGACATAGTAGATGAGTTATTTTCGAAGCTGGTCATGCATTTCTTTTATAAGCAATCTCCAGTCGACTGGAATGCCCTCCAGTCGACTCCACATCAGCCCGTCGATATGGTACTTCGGACTTCCTAGTCGACTGGACATGTTCCAGTTGACTCCAGGTCACCTGACTCCGCATCGAGAAGTTTTCCTTTCCAGTCGACTGGACCTTCCCAATCGACTGAAACTCTTTCCATCTGGGCTTCCAGATCTTCGATCGATCACCAGCTAATCTTGCTAACTGTGTATCAAGTCGACTGGACCGTACTTAGTCGACTGTACTTCAATCGACGTGTATCCTTTCAGTCAACTGTTCCCTCCAAAACGAGATTAGAAAAAGCAAACAATATAAAATACAATAGCAATAGTTGGGTTGCTACTCCAAGGCCCGTAGCTCTCTAAGAGCTACCTCGATTGGCAATGCACTATAAGGCCCTTTGACTCGAGAACTCTCGACTTCGGAGGGATTCGCTTTTTTTACAATGATTAAGAGATAGGTAATGTTGGGAATTGACCGTCGCTAGAGGGAGGGTGAATAGCGTGTACGTTGCTTAATGGATTTCGATTGCGTTCGTCTCTACAATTCGATTAGCACAGCAGAAATATGAAATACAATATGAATATAGAGACAAATACATAATCACAACACAAAATACACAACGATATATGTGGTTCGGAACCTTAGGGTTCCTACTCCACGGGGCGAGCTCAATGAGCTCTAGTAATGACAACACCACTAATAAAACTCTTCTCGATAACAAGTTAGAGGTAGAGAAACCTCGTACAAAAATTACAACAGTAATACAATGAATTACAACAAGAAAAACTAAGCAATACACAAAACAAGTAAAGAACACTTTACACAAGAACTTTGAATTTCTTGCTTGTTGCTTGCTTTGGATTGACCTTGAAGGTCTGGAATGCAACAACAATTCCCCTCCAAAATCGCCACAAAAATCACTACTCAAATCCTCCACGAGCTTCTCCTTTTATGCCAGCATCAGGCTGGATTCTCACCTAGCAGTCGACTGCTATAAGGCCCTAATCGACTGCCAATAGTACCGTTGTTAAACAATGGCTTGATCCACGCTAGAAAAGTTCCAACGGATACACTGGTAGTCAACTACCATTACCCAGCAGTCGACTGCTAGGGTTATAGCCGACTGACCAGTCGGCTATCGAGCATTTTGCTCCCGCAACCCCGACCAACAGTCGATTGTCATCCATGAGAGTCAACTGCTCAAGCCATCAGTTGACTGCCCAATGCTGGCAGTCCACTGCCATACCATTTCCTATAGTCAAACACCAGTCGACTCTGATCAGTTCAGCTGACCATAATCCCAATCGACTGCCACAAGTCAACTCGGCTACCAAGTGTCAAAACACTTGACCAATCGACTAGTCCAAAGCCCCAGTCGACTGATAACCTCAACCATGAGGTTTAACCCCAAGTATGATGCCCTCATACTTGCTAGACCACCCTTAGCCTAGACCTAAACCTTCTATCCACCTCCGTCAGCCTCACGCCTATCGGATCCCTCTAAGTCATCTATGAATTGTTCATCCATACACTAGCCTTCAGGTGCTTCTATCGGCTATTGTCATGTTAAGCTGGTATACACTGTCAAGGCACATTTGGGCTTATGCTGCCAAGACACACGCTTGGACTTTATGTCGCCAAACCATTGAACTTATGCTGCCAAGACTCTACCCTTGGACTTTACGCCATCAATATCACCCTTTGGACTTTCCTTGCCAACCCATGTTAGACTTTCCATTTTCCAAGACTCAAGCTTGGACTTTCCCTTGCCAAGACCTTTGCTTGTACTTTCCATGCCAACCCATGATGGACTTTCCAATTGCCAAGACTCAAGCTTGGACTTTCCCTTTGCCAAGACCCATGCTTGGACTTTCCATGCCAACCCATGTTGGACTTTCCAATTGCCAAGACTCAAGATTGGACTTTCCCATGACAATCACATTGTCATACATTTTGTCGAACATCAATGTCAAACATCAAAATACTACTCGAGTCAAACTCGAGTCCGATCAATCGTGACCTGGGTCGATTGCACCAACAATCTCCCCCTTTTTGATCTTTGACAAAAGAACCAACATCTTTGAGTTAGAACACTAACTCAATCCAATCCTTCCAATTTTCCAAATTGGGAATCCCAAGTTCTCCCCCTTTTTGACATACATCAAAAATGTTCTCCCCAAGGGTGTCAATGTCTCATATCCCAATAAGATATTACAATCTCCCCCTTGGTCCAAAAACACCTAGGATGCCTTCACTCTTCCTAGTCTCATATCACTAAAGAGAGGCAATCCTCAAACTTTCCCCTTTTCTAAATTGGGCATCTTACATTCTCAAAAAATTCTCCCCCTTATGAGGAAGAAGACATGCATCATCTCATGATGGATACCTCCTCCTAAAGGCTTGTTCCCCCTTGACCATTGCACCAATTGTAGGGAGTTGCTTAGGAGGATCATTGGCTCCCATGTCTCCGGATTAAAATTTTCACTAATGAAAGAATTAATCTGGATGGGATGAGTTTCCTTAGCACAACCAATTCGTCATCGTGCTAACAACTTGAGTGATCGCTTGAACAAACTAGTTGTTCAAGCAACACAACTCTTCTAGTTGGTTAGCCGCGGAAGAGACGATAGACGGATCGCCGGTTTTTGTGTTTGTCTTCGGGGTCCATGATTATACAAAATATATACTAATGCACACTTGTATAATCAACACATAAAAGAACATGCTAAGATCAGAATATAAAGTTGTAAAACTTTTATACCTTACGATCTTCTACCGTATGTCCTATCCTCCTCGTGAACGACGTGTGGGCGAAGATCCTCCACGAGTAGAAGCCTTCTAGATCGCGTTCTTCCCTTCCTTGTTCGCTGCGAACAAAGATAAGAACAAAACAAAAAACTCCTCCTTTCTAGAACCGACCACCAATCAAAAGAACTCGATGTAACCGCCAGCCAAGGAGTGAATGGATGAGCGCCGGCCAACTTGTTGCAATGTTGCCGCCGGCCACCTAGAGGTTGGAGAAGCACCGGCCACCAAGGAGTTGGAGAAGCGCCGACCACCTAGGAGCAAAAGAAGAGGAAGAGAGGAGCACCGGCAATGGATGAGAAGAGGATGAGGGGCGCCGGCCAAAAACCTAGGGAGAACCAAGCTTGCCGCCCACTTCTAGCCGCCCAAAACCCTAGCTCCTCTAGGGTTTGTTGCCGCCCACTTTGAGATGAGCAAAACCCTAATTTCCAATTTTGAACCAAATCCCATTGCCGCCCAACCTAAGCCCTCTATTTATAGAATTGGGCTTAAGCCTCCTTTAATCTCCACCGTCGGATCTAGAGATTTAATCTCCACCGTCGGATCTAGGGTTTTATCCCAACCGTCGGATCTAGGATTTCATCCCAACCGTTGGATCTAGGGTTTCATCCCAACCGTCGGATCTAGGGATTTAATCCCAACCTTCGATTCTAGGGTTTCATCCCAACCATCAAATCTAGGGATTTAATCCCAACCGTTGGTACTAGGGTTTCATCCCAACCATCGGATCTAGGGATTTAATCCCAACCGTTGGTTCTAGAGTTTTGTTTTACATTCTTGAATCTAGATTTCATGAGGATTATATTAGGCTACGATAGGGACCATAAGGAGGAGTTGGATCTTGGCCACCCGATGGATCGGAACCACACAAACTTGATCCATCAATGATGTTTCATTCCACTAGAGGATCATCATTGAACTACCTCACCAACCCCCATAAATTAATATGGGCTCCATATATTATTTGTACATTCATCTCCCCGTGTTTAAGATATCGAATGTCCGTCAATTAATTGATTTACTGACCATCAATTAATTAACATCTAATTCCTCGAGTAGTACCACTCAACCTTATCATCATGTTGACTAAGTCAACCAGTTGGGTTTACATGATGAACCTTATGAGCTCCTCAAGGGGACATCATCAACCTAATATATAGGACACGGTTTCCTCTTATAATCAACGGCACACCATGTAAATAATATCATTTCCCAACTTACCGGGCATATTGATTTAA
This sequence comes from Wurfbainia villosa, assembly GCA_025175895.1. NCBI lineage: Eukaryota > Viridiplantae > Streptophyta > Magnoliopsida > Zingiberales > Zingiberaceae > Wurfbainia > Wurfbainia villosa. The sequence goes on along the minus strand of CM045994.1, from coordinate 83,701,225 downwards.
TCCATCTAAATCTCACCCTCTGGTAAATCAAAGAAATAAATACTAAGTACATGTGCCCGTTATTATATCGGGATTAAGAGCATGTACAACATTATATCCGAGGTCCGATTCAATTATGTAGTCAGCAATTAATTGAATCACCTCTATGTCGGTCCTGCTCAATACACCTAAGTGTACTAGTGTAACTTTATGTTCAAGACAAAACAATACCAAGCTACACTACAACCATGCCAATAGTTTTTCCAAAACCATCTTGGTTGTGAGCCTCTACTTATATTTTACAAGGGACTGATAACATGATCTTCTGTGCCACACCAAGCACCATGTTATCTACAATGTAAAATATTAGACAATATGCACACACATATAATAAATATATAAAGTGCAAACAATGATCATGTGATTCTTATTCCAAAATAAAATGTTCATACAAAAAGAGCTAGGCTTTCAGTATACATTCCAACAATCTCCCACTTATACTAAAAGACTATGTCGTCATCACACTGCCATACATCTGATCCCCATGTCCTCCACATGCCTATCAAACGCTTTCGCTGGAAGGGCCTTAGTGAATGGATCCGCCAGGTTATCCTTTGATGCAATCTTGGCGACAACTACTTCTCCTCGCTTTACGATCTCTCGTATAAGGTGCTACTTGCGCTCTATGTGTTTACTCGCCTTATGGGTTCGTGGTTCCTTCGAGTTTGCAACTACACCACTGTTATCACAATAAATTGTGATAGTTCTGGGCAAATCAAGAATCACATCCAAGTCCATCAAGAAGTTCCTGAGCCATACAGCTTCCTTGGTTGCCTCAGAGGCTGCCACATACTCAGCTTCCATGGTAGAGTCCGCCACGCATTTCTGCTTGACACTCCTCCATACTATGGCTCCACCTCCAAAAGTAAACACAAACCCCAAGGTAGACTTACTCTTGTCCCTATCTGATTGGAAATCCGAATCCGTGTAACCCACAGGGACTAATTTATCTGCCCGGTAAACCAGCATATAATCCCTAGTCCTTCTCAGGTACTTCAATATATGCTTTACCGCAGTCCAATGTCCCTGTCTAGGATTACTCTGATATCTGCTAACCATGCCCACGACAAAGCAGATATCCGATCTCGTACATAGCATAGCATACATAAGGCTTTCTACTGCTGAAGCATAAGGAATCGCCTTCATGTCCTCTATCTCCTTTGATGTTTTGGGACACATCTCTTTAGATAAAGGAACTCCATGCCTAAAGGTAGAAAACCTTTCTTGGAGTTCTGCATGCTAAAACGAGCAAGGATAGTGTCAATGTATGAAGCTTGAGATAAGCACAACATCCTTTTCTTGCGATCCCTTATAACTTTGATCCCAAGGATGTGTCTCACTTCTCCCAAGTCCTTCATGTCAAACTGTTTGGACAACCATACCCTTACGTCTGATAACACTTTGATATTGTTGCCAACTAACAAAATGTCATCTACGTATAGTACAAGAAATACTACTACGTTTCCATCACATCTCTTGTATACACAAGGCTCATCCAGACTTTGAATAAATCCATATGACTGGATTACCTCATCAAAGTGGATGTTCCAAGATCTAGAAGCTTGCTTCAATCCATAAATGGACCGATTAAGTTTACATACAAGATGCTCTTTGCCTTTAGCAATGAATCCCTCTGGTTGCCGCATATAGATGTTCTCCTCAAGACTTACGTTAAGGAAAGCTATCTTGACATCCATCTGCCAAATCTCATAATCCATATGAGCAACTATAGATAAAAGGATCCAGATAGACTTAAGCATAGCTACCGGCGAAAAGGTCTCCTCATAATCGATGCCCTCTTTCTGAGTATACCCTTTCGCAACAAGCCTAGCTTTGAAGGTCTCAACCTTCCCGTCTACTCCTCTCTTTCTCTTGTAGATCCACTTGCATCCAATGGCTTTTACACCATCGGGTGGTTCTACTAGCTCCCAGACCTGATTAGAATCCATAGATTCTATCTTTGAATCCATCGCTCTTTTCCAAGATACCGCATCTCTATCTTGGAGTGCCTCGTCATATGTCCAGGGATCAGGTTCATGTTCACCAGGGACTAAGTCCGAAGACTCTCCCAAAAACATGAATCTGTCGGGTTGTCTAACAACCCTCCCACTACGACAAGGTGCCTCCTATGTATGCTCTGTGACATGCGGTGCAGTGACTTGTGGTATCTCCTCTTGTACCGGTGGTACTGAAGTCGGGACTTCCCCTGTCAACTCCTCAAGAACAATCCTACTCGTGGGCCTATGGTTCATTACATAGTCCTCCTCTAGAAATCTGGCATTCGTACTCACGATTACCTTCTGATCTCTAGGACTATAGAATAAACCACCCTTCGTTCCCTTAGGGTAGCCAACAAACAAGCGTACTTCTGTACGAGATTCCAACTTACCAGCATCTCCCTTCAGCACATGTGCTGGACTACCCCAAATCCGAATATATCTTAGACTAGGCTTTCGCCCAGTCCACAACTCTATGGGAGTAGAGGGTACTGACTTAGATGGAACCAAGTTCAGAATGTGTGCTTTTGTTTCCAGAGCAAACCCCCAGAACGAATCAGGTAACTCAGAGTAACTCATCATAGATCTGACCATCTCCATAAGAGTCTTGTTCCTTCGCTCCACCACACCATTCTGCTGGGGTGTGCCAGGTGCGGATAATTGGGATTGAATCCCAGACTCTGATAAGTAACTCTTAAACTCTCCCAATAGGTACTCGCCACCACGATCAGATCGTAGTGTCTTGATACTTTTACCTTGACGGTTCTCCACATTAGCCTTGAATTCTTTGAACCTGTCAAAGCATTCAGACTTGCGGCGCATCAAGTAAATGTATCCATACCTTGAATAATCGTCTATAAAAAAGATGAAGTATTCAAAGCCACCTCTAGCCTGGATAGTCATAGGACCGCACAGATCAGAATGAATCAATTCTAACACATCTTTGGCTCTATACCCCTTGGCCTTGAAAGGCCTCTTGGTCATTTTACCTTCCAAGCAAGATTCGCAGGTTGGGAGATCCTCCACCACTAATGAACCCAAAGGTCCATCAGCTATCAACCTTTGAATTCTGCTTAGGTTAATATGACCAAGCCTTAGATGTCAAAGATATGTCTGGTTCATTTGCGAAGGTTCTTTTCTCTTATTAGATTTAGAAGATGAGTTATTTACTTCTATATGCATCGTGGGAGTTTTCGATTCTAGAGTATATAAATTGCCAACCAATGTACCAGAACAGATAATCTCCCTATTCCTTTTTATAACCACTTTGTCATTAAAATAAACAGAATATCCATCCATAAACAATTTAGAAACTGAAATTAAATTCTTTCTAAAAGTAGGTACATAAAGACAATTTCTCAAAACCAAAACTTTATTCCTATCAAAAGATAAATAAATGTCTCCCACTGCAATAGCCGCCACCTTTGAAGCATTGCCCATGAAGACGGTAATCTCTCCCTCAGCTAGTCGTCGGGTTTCCTGGAACCCCTGCAAAGTATTGCAGACATCATCAATGGCTCCTGTATCTACACACCAGGCACTGGTAGATAACACCGCTAAACATATTTCAACAACTAAACAAGAAGATATACCTTTGTTCTTTCGGCGAGAACAGTCCGCCTTCCAATGTCCAGTCTGCTTGCAAGTGAAGCACTTGCCTTTCGGCTTCTTCACTCCTGCCTGAGGTCCCACTGCCACTTTCTTCGCTCCACCTTGCTTCTTCTTCTTCTTACCTTTCGGTTTAGAGGAAGAAACCTTACAGCGACCATGGCTTGAGCACTTTGACGAAAAAGCCCCCTCTGCGCTGGAGTTACATCGGAAGCTCCGCCAATGAATACAACCTCTTGTTCATGTTGTAATTGGTGGGCCTCAAAACTCCTAAGGCGAACCTTTGGAGAATGATATCGACACAGGTTTCCCCATCGATCTCAGCTCCGAGGACTTCCATCTCATTAAGATGAGCCATCATCTTGAGAACATGATCCCTAACGGGTGTTCCCTCGATCATGGTGGTCGTCATCAAGTTTCTCATTTCCTCCTGTCTAGCCGCCCTACTCTGATGTCCGAAAAGTTCCTTGAGATTGAATATCATGTCATAAGCTGTGGCTATGGCCTGATGTTGATGTTGCAGCACATTTGACATAGATGCCAAAATGTAACACCGTGCCATCTCATCTGCCTTGACCCATTTCTTATAACGTTCTTTCTCCTTTTCATCAGAGTCATCGGAGGGCTTAGGAGGACAGACCTCGAAGAGTACAAATTTGTACTCCTCCGCAGTTAAGACAATATCCAGATTTCTTTTCCAATCAATATAGTTTGGTCCAGTAAGCTTATTTTCTTTTAAAATCAAAGCAAGTGGGTTGAAAGCCATTTGAAAAACCTAAGAATCACAATGATCAAAATATTAGATTTCAAATATTATTGATTCCTCAAAACAATAAAATTCTGAAATCAACCAACACCTCAAACAGAGAATATCGCATGCCACGATAGTGTGGGACGATATCTGAATTCTACATTTGTAAGAGGAGGTTTTACCCATTAATTTTATTATCTTGTCAACCTTACTTTTTGACAAATAAAATTAATAGTTGGCTCCTCTTTAGCCCTACAAATAAAAGCAGTGACTCCGATGGGGAGGATACTTTTTATTTGCATCTAAGTGTGCACCATTACACGATACTAAGGGAATTATTTCGGATTATGTGCCTTACGATGGGGAAGTACACACGCTCCTAAATAATTTCCTATAACCATTATTTGACCTAGTGATCCGCAAACAAACCCATCCGATGGGGAGGAAGGCACTCGAGCCAGCGCAAGTTTGTTGCATCACACGTCAAATTGTAATGGAGGCCGCGGGAATTAATTAAAATATCCCTCTCCCACTTAGTAAATTGCAATTGAGGAATTTTAAAGCATACACAACAAGTATATAAAACAAATCAGCAATAAATATGGAAAAAAAAAGAATTTTTCCAACTATTATGGCATTGTTCTCCAATACGCATCCCGTCGTGTCGCCACCTCGTCCGCTCCACCTTTTCCCGTGCGCAAGTCACCAAAGAGATACGAGCCGAGATATATCATTTTAATTTACATCCATCGATCCTATACTCCACGAAGGAGTGTACAAATAATCTAGATCGAAAGTAAACTAAAATGAGCGGCTAAACAATGCCATATTTAATTACAAAAATTAAATACTAATCTAGCTTCGTCAACCCCGAGGATTCAAATAATATACATACAATCATACACAAAACAATCACATACAACCAAATAGCCATAATAGTCGGATCTTATGCCTGCAACCAAAAAGTTAGCCTACGCACATCCTACTATTATCCGGCATACACAATATATGATATGTGCATGAAAGTAACCGAATCCAAAACACACAAAACCGGAAACCGTGGCTCTGATACCACTTGTAGGGAGTTGCTTCAGAGGTTCATTGGCTCCCATGTCCCCGGATTAAAATTTTCACTAATGAAAGAATTAATCCGGATGGGATGAGTTTCCTTATCACAACCAATTCATCATCGTGCTAACAACTTGAGTGATCGCTTGAACAAACTAGTTGTTCAAGCAACACAACTCTTCTAGTTGGTTAGCCACGGAAGAGACGACGGACGGATCGCCGGTTTTTGTGTTTGTATTCGGGGTCCATGATTATACAAAATATATACTAATGCACACTTGTATAATCAACACATAAAAGAACATGCTAAGATCAGAATATAAAGTTGTAAAACTTTTATACCTTACGATCTTCTACCGTATGTCCTATCCTCCTCGTGGACGACATGTGGGCGAAGATCCTCCACGAGTAGAAGCCTTCTAGATCGTGTTCTTCCCTTCCTTGTTCGCTGCGAACAAAGAGAAGAACAAAACAAAAAAATCCTCCTTTCTAGAACCGGCCACCAATCAAAAGAATTCGATGTAACCGCCATCCAAGGAGTAAATGGATGAGCACCGGCCAACTTGTTGCAATTTTGCCGCCGGCCACCTAGAGGTTGGAGAAGCACTGGCCACCAAGGAGTTGGAGAACCGCCGGCCACCTAGGAGCAAAAGAGGAGGAAGAGAGGAGCACCGGCAATGGATGAGAAGAGGATGAAGGGCGCCGGCCAAAAACCTAGGGAGAACCAAGCTTGCCGCCCACTTCTAGCCGCCCAAAACCCTAGCTCCTCTAGGGTTTGTTGTCGCCCACTTTGAGATGAGCAAAACCCTAATTTCCAATTTTGAACCAAATCCCATTGCCGCCCAACCTAAGCCCTCTATTTATAGAATTGGGCTTAAGCCTCCTTTAATCTCCACCGTCGGATCTAGGGATTTAATCTCCACCGTCGGATCTAGGGTCTTATCCCAACCGTCGGATCTAGGGTTTCATCCCAACCGTCGGATCTAGGATTTCATCCCAACCGTCGGATCTAGGGTTTCATCCCAACCGTCAGATCTAGGGTTTCATCCCAATTGTGGGATCTAGGGATTTAATCCCAACCGTCGATTCTAGGGTTTCATCCCAACCATCGGATCTAGGGATTTAATCCCAACCGTTGGTACTAGGGTTTCATCCCAACCATCAGATCTAGGGATTTAATCCCAACCGTTGGTTCTAGAGTTTTGTTTTACATTCTTGGATCTAGATTTCATGAGGATTATATTAGGCTACAATAGGGACCATAAGGAGGAGTTGGATCTTGGCCACCCGATGGATCGGAACCACACAAACTTGATCCATCAATGATGTTCCATTCCACTAGAGGATCATCATTGAACTACCTCACCAACCCCCATAAATTAATATGAGCTCCATATATTATTTGTACATTCATCTCCCCGTATTTAAGATATCGAATGTCCGTCAATTAATTGATTTACTGACCATCAATTAATTAACATCTAATTCCTCGAGTAGTACCACTCAACCTTATCATCATGTTGACTAAGTCAACCAGCTGGGTTTACATGATGAACCTTATGAGCTCCTCAAGGGGACATCATCAACCTAATATATAGGACACGGTTTCCTCCTATAATCAATGGTACACCATGTAAATAATATCATTTCCTAACTTACCGGGCATATTGATTTAATCCATCTAAATCTCACCCTCTGGTAAATCAAAGAAATAAATACTAAGTACATGTGCCCGTTATTATATCGGGATTAAGAGCATGTACAACATAATATCCGAGGTCCGATTCAATTATGTAGTCAGTAATTAATTGAATCACCTCTATTTCGGTCCTGCTCAATACACCTAAGTGTACTAGTGTAACTTTATGTTCAAGACAAAACAATACCAAGCTACACTACAACCATACCAATGGTTTGTCCAAAACCATCTTGGTTGTGAGCCTTTACTTATATTTTACAAGGGACTGATAACATGATCTTCTGTGCCACACCAAGCATCATGTTATCTACAATGTAAAATATTAGACAATATACACACACATATAATAAATATATAAAGTGCAAACAATGATCATGTGATTCTTATTCCAAAATAAAATGTTCATACAAAAAGAACAAGGCATTCAGTATACATTCCAACACCAATAATGTCCTTGGAGAGTCCCTAAGCCTATAGGAATACTAAACCATCAAAATTAAGGTTAAAAGTTCAACCTTGAACTTTTACACACCCAAACAACTCTCCTAATCTATATCCAATGGATTTTCACCCTTTCTAATGCTTTACAAAGCATATCCTATGGTTGGAAGCTAGGTAGCTAACATAGTGAAATCGAGCTAAACAAACCTTGTTTACGAAATCAGCACGACGACTCTAACCAATCGACTATTATCTATTGGCCATGATCGCTATAAGCGGCAGTTGACTAATTTTTGCAAATGTAGAAATTCAATTTCGACCAGCGATCGGTGACGATATTGAGTTCGTGCTCCGACAGCTAACATTCATCCATGGCTGGCACTAAAGTCATCGATCGACTATCCAATCTTTGGTCTATCGTGCCATTTCCTATAGTCGAACACGACTCGATTCGGGCCGACCATAATCCTAGTCGACAACCACGAGTCAACTCGCATGACAAGTGTCAAAACACTTGACTAGCGACTGATAACCTCAACCATGAGGTTTAACCCCAAGTATGATGCCCTCATATTTGCTAGACCACCCTTAGCCTAGACCTAAGCCTTCTAGCCACCTCTGTCAGCCTCATGCCTATCAGATCTTTCCAAGTCATCCATGAGTTGTTCATCCATACGCTAGCCTTCAGGTGCTTCCATCATTAATCGTGCTAAGTGGTCTACACCGAGGACATTTGAGCTTCTGGCAAGACACATGCTTGGACTTTCGCCAAACCATTGGACTTATCTTGCCAAGACTCCACTTAGACTTTACGCCAATATCACCCCTTGGACTTTCCTTGCCAACCCATGTTGGAATTTCTATTTGCCAAGACTCAAGCTTGGACTTTCCCTTGCCAAGACCTATGCTTGGACTTTTCATGCCAACCCATGTTGGAATTTCCAATTGCCGAGACTCAAGCTTGGACTTTCCCTTGCCAAAACTCATGCTTGGACTTTCCATGCCAACCCATGTTGGACTTTCCAATTGCCAAGACTCAACCTTGGACTTTCCCATGACAATCACGTTGTCATACATTTTGTCGAACATCAATTTCAAACATCAATGTCAAACATCAAAATACTATTCGAGTCAAACTCGAGTCCGGTCAATTATGACCTGGGTCGATTGCACCAACAGGTAACACACTACCTTCTCTTTGAAATAAAGTACATAAAGATAAATAAAATAAATACACTATACTGACACTTTAGTAGCTATTGAATTAGGGCACGGAGTGTCGGAGTTGCATTGTTGCAATGGGATTTAGCTTCTGCGAACGAAGAACATGTTAGTAATATATGAGAGATGTCCTAAGGCAATCGCCTTATGTATGAACCATTTATATGATAAATGAAGATTCACTATTTGAGTATACATGTTTAATGTATTTGATTGGATCTTAAACTCATTTCTTGAATGTCCACGATCGATTCACGGCCATGAGAGAATTTGTGATTGGATCACAACTAGTGAGTATCTCTACATGTGTAATTGTGATGTATCGGAATTATCCTAGTCGATGAATTGATGGATTTGGACACCATCAATTCAGACTAGCACGGTATACTCCTTGGTGTATCCAAGCATTTGATTCTCTCAGACATAGTGATGTCGAGTTAATCGTGGATGCTAGTTATGGTAACTAGTTCATTGAGTGACCAGTAAGACTTCATATGGTTCTCTCTGCATATAGATATGTCAATGAAGTTCTTACTGGCTTAAGTGCGATGTTCCTTTGACTTGCGGTATTCAAGTCATCTTGATCATGGAGACTTATGCTTTGACATCTTAAGCAAACATCTCCGGAGATGTGGACCGAGATGATTGGGTATAAGTGAAGTGATCGAAGGTGTTTGAATAGCCTATAAAGGATTCACCACTCCTTGCGAGGAGATGTATACCCATGGCCTCTCGTCGGATTGTTACTAAAGTCTTTGGCCAAAGCATTACATGTTTAGAGTAAAGTACTCTTGATACATGTGGAGTAACTAGAATCCGTAGGGCGAGGAAATGATACTTGGGCTAGGTGTGACGTAGTCGACCTAGTGAGGTGACACAATAGACCATGTCCCGAACCAAGTGGGTATAAGATGAGTGAAGGAATGGGGCGATTCATTCGAAATGAAGGGTTTTGAAATAGTTACGGATCAACCGTTGATCTTTTTTTAATTGGGGATCATGATGTACTACTAGGTGCCACTCATGATCGTTCTATAATTAATGGTTAATTATAGGACGGCCAACATAAATCGGAACCTATTTGGTCACACTGACAACGAGTGTAATCCAAAGGATTTAAAGCGAGCTTGAGAATGGGATTCTCGCCAAGAGAAACTATGTTTGGTTGGACCAAACATAAAGCGAGCATGAAATTGTTTGATGCAATGGAAGCGTGGATGGTGTCTTATGAAGACATAATGGATGGACCAAAATGGTTTGGTTCTAATCAATGGATGAGAATAAACCAAAGGGTTTGGTTTATATTAAACGAATGAACCAAAGGTTGGTTCGGTTCGTTTTAACTTAAAATAAACCATCATGGTTTGGTTTATTTTAACTTATCCTAATGGAGCGGGTTAACGGGTTTTATGGATATGATCCATTAACCATTAAGAGAATTAGTTCTCTATAAAAGAGGGCTTAAGGGATTGTTAAACCCTAATCATCCAAAACCCTAGCTTGAAGTTGCCGCCCACCCTTGGAGGAATTTTCGGCGCCCAACTACAAGCTGCCGCCGCCCAGCTTTGTGCCGCCGTCCAAGACCCTTGCCGGCGTCCAAGCTCCAGCCGGTGAACCTCCGGCAACCCTCCGGTGATCTCCTATAGGTTCGGCATCAAGGTGAGCCTTTTCTCTCCTTGTTTTGGCCGGCGCCTACTCCTCCACCAAGCTGTCCAGTTTTCTGGACAGCTTCTTCTCCTCTCGTCGGAGCGTCGTTTGGACGACGGTTAGTGATCCGACAGCGGCTAACATACCGGGGATTTGATCTCCGGTAATCCTCTGAGGTGGAGGACGAAGGATTCGTCAATCGGTTGACAAATACCTCTCCGGAGAAGCGAGTCTTGAGGACTTGTTTTAGGTCCGAATTTGGATTCGGATCGTGATCATCTCTCGATCACGTCGTCTTCAACACGAGGATAGTAACCCGTACGAAGACGAAGCTCGTGACTTAGCGAAGTCATCCCGAGGAGCTCGGCGTGGATACAGATAGAGACGATTCTTACGAGGATCGTTCCGGTTGATGCCGTTCCCGCTACACGTCATACGAAAGGTATAACGTAGTTTAATTTCCTTTTATTGCAAATTTTAATTTACGATTATGTCTACACTTGTTGTAATATGCATGCGTGTATTGTGTGTGTTGTAATAAATATAGATTTATTATTTTTAATTGCTTCCGCTGTGCTCATGTTTACGAAACATGATCGAACACACACACGCTGATACGCTTGTAAAACCCAACAGGTATTGTGTTTGTTCACATAATCGTAAAATGGTTTTGCGATAGTCATAATGTATTTCTGGAAATTTTCTAAATTTTTGAAATTTAGAAGTATTTATGGAAATTTTTCAATTTTGGAAAGTCTAGAAGTATTTATGGAAATCTTCCACTTTTGGAAAGTTGGAAGTATTTATGGAAATTGATATTTTCCATAAATAAAATATTTGATTAGATTTTGGAAATTTGTTTCCTAATTTCATCTTGATTTGATTTGCTAAATCAAATCTTAAAATATTTTATTTCCATAAGTAGTTTTAATGATTTAGAAATTGGTTTCTAAATAGATTTTCCTTAATCAAATAATTCCATGAATAAAATATGTGATTAGATTTGGAAATTTGTTTCCTAATTTAATTATGATTTGATTTGGAGAATCAAATCTTAAACATATTTTATTTCCATAAATAGTTATGACAGATAAGGAAATATATACATGACATAATTGTATGCCATGTAATTGCATTAGATGCATAACATTATGCCATGCGTGTCGTGACATGTAGATGTATGCCATGTATGCCATGCCATGTAGATAATAGTTATTTGCATGCAAAGATGATGAGACATAAAAACCCTAACTCAATATTAAAGCCTACACCTTCCATTAATATGGTTAGAACCAGAGTTCTGTTTCTTGTTTGGGTTGTTGGACTCACTCCAAGCCCGGCTCGAACCTGAACATGTTCAAACCATGGAATAGTTTAATACTAATATGGTAAGAGTCAGAGGTCAATCGTTAGCTTTGGTTGTTGGACTCTCTCCAAGCTGGGCTAATTGGTTGAATGCGCTCTAACCATATTAAAACTATTTCGCGATTAATGGGTCGGCTTTAACTTGGAGCATCGATTTGTTGGACTCAGTCGATGTGAAGAGAGGTGAAGTTGGGTGCTATGCATATGATGCATACTTGTTAATGTGTTAACAACCCAATGTATGTAAACATTCAATTAGTTGATAGCACATTGTGATAGTTACATATACATGATATGTTGATACCCACCATCATAGCAAAGAATGGCGTTGTTCATATCTATGATGGATATCAGCCCATTCGGAGATGGACCTACGATCTCCCGAAGTGATTTTAAGGGTTTTTTGAAATTCGAAAAATGAATGGGATTTATAAATGTATATTGATGCATTTTTAAAATCATTTTCTCATATATGCTCGTTTTGTATTTCTAGGTCAATAAATTGATCATGACGTCTTTGAATTTGCGCACTATTTTGGATTCGAACGAAACAGAATTGTTCTCAAGGCGGAAAAGCTTGCATATGTCCTTGAAGAGCCTCTTCTGAATGTTGGTCTATCGAAACATGTGCTAGAACCAATCATGTGATGGTTGAATAGGGAACATTTTGTATCATATTCTATAAAGGCAAAGGATTGGTTATTATATTTAAGTTTTGCTTGTGCCAGCTAAATTAAATATAGTAATGCCCTAGAAAAGTAGGTTCTTATCTACAGCACATCAATTGGCAGAATTGATTATGAGAGGCTGTAGAGAACACTTTCCTAAATGTTCCTAGTCAAGTATTAATATGCAAGGGCAATATTAATACATAAAGACTAGCATGTAGGTCAAGTGATGACTTGATCTCACAAGTCATGGATATATGATATCAAGTTGACACATGGGTATATATTAGAGAATATATACTGAACTGACCCGCCATGAGAAAGTTTCATGGATCGTTATATGAGTGTCATAAACTTTCTCATGTGACTATTGGTATGAATAGTCCTCAGACCTGAAGTCACTACGGTTCCCTACATAAGGAGTTATGTACTTTGGTATCGTCAAACGTCACCCGTAACAGGGTGGACCATAAAGGCGATTACTGGGTATATAACAAATTATGCGGAGGGATGTGAGTGATGTAGATGGGATCTATCCCTCTCATATGACGAGAGTGATATCGGTGGGCCCCTTGATTGAGTAGAACTACTAAAACGCATGGCCATGCTCGACTGAGTCAATATGAGATATTGAGCTCATTTGTTTGAGTTAGTTTACTCAGGGATCAAGAAACACATAGATTGATCGAGGATGACACGGTCTATGCCTCATTGATCAATCTGATATCAAGGATAGAAGGACACGGTCATATATTATAGTAGTCACGGAAAGTTAGTCGGATCTTGACTTATCTCGTAACTTGGGTAGCAATGATGTATTGCTAGATGCCGCTCATTGCTTGTGTATCTAAAAGAGTTTAGATCCACTTGCCAGCGTTATGAGAGCCTATAAGTCACACACAAAGAGCATGATAATTAGAGGAATTAGAGTATTCTAGTTTGACTAGAATAATTTGGGAATAAGCTTAAGTACAAAATGGTTTTTGGACTTTAAGCTTAATGAGAATTTTAGCTAATTGATTTAATGAGATTAATTCAATATGTTACCTTATTGATTTAATAAGATTAATTCAATATGATAACATAAGCTTAATTGAATTAATAAGATTAATTCAATATGATTGAATTAATAAGATTAATTCAATATGATAACATAAGCTTAATTGAATTAATAAGATTAATTCAACATGCATGAATGCCACATAAGAATGCCACATAAGCATGCCACATAAGCATGCCACCTAAGCATCCACCTAAGCTAGATAAGGTGGAAGGAAACAAAATGGTTTTGTCTCCTTAAGTGGCCAAACAAAAGTCCCAATGCAATGGATTGCATTGAATGTGTGTGGAGGTGAAAGGGTTTTCCAACCCTATAAAGGCTCCATGAAGTGGCCGGCCAAAGCAATTGTTGTGGTGGTTGTGAGAGAGCTTGGTGGAAGCTTTGGTTGTGTGGGTTTGTGAGTGTAGGCTAGCAAGAAGAGGAGTCTTCTTCTTCCTTTCACCTTTTCCCTCTCTTCCTCTCCTTTAGGGACTTCTCTAGCAAGAAGTAAAGGAGAGCTCCTCTAGTTTTCTTTTGTGAGACAAGAGCTTGCTCGTGTGGATACATATAGAGGCACGGACACTTGAACGTGCTAAAGATCCAACAAACAAAAGGAAAAGCGGGATTAACAAGGGCACGCAACAAAGGTAATCCTCTCCTATAAGATAGGTTTGGTTTAGAGAAATTTATTTTATACGAGTTTGCTTTCGCATGGATCACTTGGAAGGGATCCTAATTTTTCCGTTGCGCATATGCCATTTGGCATAAAGAATTCCCTACAGTGGTATCAGAGCCACTTGCGAAAAATCGTATAAAATAGGTTTTCTCTATTTTATATGTGATATAGAAGTAGGATAAATTTTATTATGAGTTGATAATTGCATTAGCAATTGTCAAACATAATAAAATATCCAATGTCTTTTAAAAGTTAAAATGACATGGTGCATGGTTATGGCCTAGTCCCAAAAGGTTTGTGAATGTGTGTGTTGTAATTCTTAAATACGGCTGCGTGTCGTGCCTTCCTCCTAAAATTCTTGTTGTAAAATTAGTTTTAGACTGAATGTAACTCAGTATTTCTCCTTTTGTAATGTACAAAACAAAGATGGAGGGTCCATTGGAAGATGAGGTTACAAGGAGGAAGTCAACACAAGACAACCAAAAGGAAGCACTTAGGAGAAGATGCTATCCTAGGTTGACCAATCAATCTTTTCATTGGCTTGAGAAGATTGTAGAATAAGCCATAACCATGACACGCTTAGTTTAATATGTATGTGATGCATGTTAGTTTAGCTTGTATGTGATGCATGATTAGTTTAGCTTATATGTGATGTATGCTAATATGTATATGATACATGTTTATTTCTTAATAAGTCAAAAACGATATGCCTACCAAAGCTTGGTACTCACTACTTCCTCGATCATTTGTTATTGGGTTTGCCAAAGCAAAGCAATGCATTTTATCTTGGAAGAGTGCGAGTGGACAATCGTGATGTCCCGCTATCAAACTTGGTTAAGACTTAATTAAGTTTTCTTAATTAGTTAAGAAAGTAGAGGCATATATTAGCTTTGAACATAAGTTTTAAAATTAGTTTTATGTGATTTCCGAACATTAGCTTTGTCTTAGAAGTGGTCGTTGCTCCGATATCCAAGAAGGCCTCGTGCCTCGCCACACCGAAGCCGGTTTAGGAATAAACACTAAACTAATCTAAAACTTAACCAAAGCTATTAAAGAGTTACATCAGATGTAATTGGCAAAAGATTGCCTACCTAATTATACTACGTCTTGGGCGATTAGCCAAAGCTAACTCAAGACGAATTATGATGTGGATCTTTATCCCATATAAATTTATAGCTAAATAGTAGCTATGAGAATTTAGTGGGAGCCTCATTTAATTAAAGGCCTAATTAAATGATTTAGGTATGATACTTAACTTTGCATTTTAATGTTGTAGATCACCATGACATCTAACACGACACACCCTCAACTCTGCGATCCGGCCCTGAGAAGGACAAGCTCAATGGAGCGAACTTTCTTGATCGGTATAGGAACTTGAGGATTATCCTCAAGCAAGAACGCAAACTATATGTCCTAGAGCAGTTACCTCAAACACCCGCCATGCCACTGTGGTAAAAGGATGCTTATAAGAAGCATCAAGATGACGATTAGATGTGTCATGTCTTATGCTTGCCACCATGAACTCGAGCTGAAGCAACATGAGAACATGGATGCCTATGATATGGTTGAGCATTTGAAACAACTATATCAAGGACAAGCTGTTAGGCACGAGCGCTTTGAAGTGTCTAAGGCTCTTTTGCATGCAAGATGCAAGAAGGAACACTGTAGGAACTCACGACTTAAAATGATTGGGTACGCTGAGAACCTTGAAAGACTAGGTTTTCCATCGAGCCAAGAATTGGCAACCGATGTTATCCTCGCAATCGCGTAAGCATATAATCAATTCGCCATGAATTATAACATGAATGAAATTGATAAACCTTTTCGAGATTCTCAAAGATGTTAAGAATCACGAACCAAATCTCAAAAAGAAAGTTAGTAACGTACTCATGGTCAAGAAGGGCAAAGGTAAGCGCAAAGGCAAGGGTAAGACCCAAGTCAAAGGCAAGGCCAATTCATCCACTTCAAAGGGTAAAGGTAAAGTACCTAAGGAAGGGATCGCTTCCATTGCGGTGAGATCGACACGGAAGCGAATCGCAAAGTCTACCTTGAGGAAGTAAAGAATAAAGAAGTGGGACTTCGCCTGTATACACGCTATAGAAGTTAATCTATCTATTTCTTCTACATGGGTATTAGATACGGATGTGCATCTCACATTTGTAATAATGTGCAGGACCGAGAAATAGTAGACAAATGGCAAAGGCTAAGTAGGACCTACGAGTAGGCAATGGCGCAAAAGTTGTCACTGTAGTCAGAGGAACATATTCTTTGTCTTTGCCCACGGGCTTATCTTAGAACTAGAGGAGTGCTTTATGTACTGCATTGACAAAGAACATAATTTCAGTATCTTGTTTAGACAAGAAAACTTTTCTTTTATAATAAAGGACAAATGTTGTTCCATTTATTTAATGAAATGTTCTATTGTAATGCACCACTTATGAATGGTCTCTATGTTCTAGATTTAGAAAACCCAATTTATAACGAATACTAAACGGTTCAAATCGAATGATTTGAACCAAACATATCTCCGCATCACGCCTAGGTCACATAAATGAAAACGCATATCCCAACTCCATAAAGATGGATTATTGGACTCATTTGATTTTGAATCATATGAGGTATGCGAATCTTGCCTTTAGGAAAGATGACTAAAACTCCATTTAGTGGACATGGCAGAGAGAGCGACGGACTTGTTAGGACTCATACATACCGATGTATGTGGCCTTTCAATGTCGGGCCGAGGAGGCTATAAGTACTTTATTACTTTCACCGATGATATGAGTAGATTTGGCTACTTATATTTGATGAGACATAAGTCGTAATCCTTTGAAAAGTTCAAAGCATTCAAGAATGAAGTACAAACCAACTGGTAAGCGTGATCAAGCTACTTCGATCGATCGAGGTGGTGAATACCTTAGTCAAGAGTTTCGTGATCACCTGGCTGAGTGTGGGATAATATCCCAACTCACTCCACCTGGAACACCACAATGGAATGGTGTATCTGAGAGGAGAAATCGTACTCTATTAGATATGGTACGATCAATGATGAGCCAGACTGATCTACCTACTTCCTTTGGGGGTTTAGCTCTAGAGATGTACCGCCACACTTAATCGCGTCCATCAAAAGTCAGAAAAAGACACCATATACGATATGGTGGGAAGAGTCCCAAAATGTCTTTTATAAAGATTTGGGGTTGTGAAGCTTATGTAAGACGTCAAGTCTCAGATAAACTAGGACCCAAATCAGATAAGTGTTATTTTGTCGGATATCCCAAGGAAACTAAGGGATATTACTTTTACAATCCCACACTTGGCAAGGTGTTTGTTGCCAGAAATGCTGTCTTTCTAGAAAGAGAATTTATTTCTAGAAAAACTAGTGGGAGTAAAATTCATCTTGAAGAAGTTCAAGATGATGACGATAACACTAAGGCTTCATGGAAAATGAACAGAACCACAAAGTGTTGTGGATGAGGAAATTGTTGCCCAAAGAGTTGTGAGCAAACACTGCTCAAGTAGACCAACCTCTTCAGATCCGACAGATCCGCCAACCCGAGAGATATTCTTTTCTCTTGACTGACAATGGTGATGTATTGCTTGTCGATCTTGACGAGCCTACATCCTATCAAGAAGCTATGATGAGCCCAGATTCCGAGAAATGGCTAGAGGCCATGAGATCCGAAATGGAATCCATGTACACTAACCAAGTATGGACCTTGGTTGATCCACCTGAAGGGGTAAAACCCATTGGGTGTAAGTGGGTCTTTAAAGTAAAGACTGACATGGATGGTAATAAGCATACCTATAAAGGTAGATTGGTGGCTAAAGGATTCAAACAAATTCATGGTATTGACTATGATGAAACCTTTTCACCAGTTGCGATGCTTAAATCCATTCGGATCATACTTGCTATTGCAGCCTACCACGATTATGAGATCTGGCAGATGGATGTCAAAACCCCTTTTCTTAATGGAAAGCTACTCGAGGATGTGTACATGACACACCGAGGGTTTTGAAGATCCAAAGCATCCCGAAAGGTATGCAAACCGCAAAGGTCCATTTATGGACTAAAGCAAGCCTCTCGTTGGAATCTTCGATTCGATGATGCAATCAAGGAGTTTGGTTTCATCAAGAATGAAGATGAACCTTGTGTCTACAAGAGAAATAGTGGGAGCACAGTTGTATTTCTTGTCTTGTATGTAGATGACATACTTCTCATCGGAAATGATATTCCCTCACTCCATCTGTGAAGATGTGGTTAGGAATTGTTTCTCGATGAAAGACTTAGGTGAAGCTGCCTATATTCTAGGCATCAAGATCTATAGAGATAGATCTAAAAGATTACTTGGCCTAAGTCGAGTACATACATTGATAAAGTGCTAGATCGCTTTGCTGCAAAATTCCAAGAAAGGATTTCGCTTTATCACATGGTGTGAGTCTTCAAGACTCAATGTCCTCTTCTAAGGAGGAGAGAGATCGCATGGATAAGATCCCTTATGCATCCGCCATAGGGTCTATCATGCACGCCATGCTTGCTCATCCGACGCCTCGTATGCTTTGAGCATGACGAGTAGATACACGGATCCAGTGAAAGTCATCGGATAGCAAAATAAAAATATTCTTAAATACTTACGAAGAACGAAAGAATATTTCCCGATATTCGAGGCAATGAGGAGCTAATCAGTAAGGGTTACGTGATGCAAGCTTCCAAATGCATAAGGATGACTATAGATCGCAATCGGGTACGTGTTTTGCTCGAATGGTGGAGCTGTGAGTCGGAAGAGTTCAAAGCAGACACAGCTTGTCGATTCTACAACAGGTTGAGTATATTGCCGCATCCGATGCAAAGAAAGGAGGCTGTTTGGCGTAAGTTCATCGCTGAACTTGGGGTAGTTCCTAGCATTGCAGATCCAATAGACCTCTATTGTGACAACAATGGGGCTATTGCACGTGCTAAGGAACCTCGATCACATCGGACCAAACACATATCTCAAGCGCTCCATCTCATTCGAGAGATCATCGATAGAGGAGATGTGAGGATATGCAGACGCCAACATCGCAGATCCATCGACCAAGGCTTTGTACAGAGGAAGCATGATGGTCACACTAGGTCACTAGGTATTAGATATCATAGTGATTGGTACTAGTGCTAGTGGGAGATTGTTAGTTATAGCCCCAAGAACCAATCATGTGATGGTTGAATAGGGAACATTTTGTATCATATTCTATAAAGGCAAAGGATTGGTTATTATATTTAAGTTTTGCTTGTGCCTAAATTAAATATAGTAATGCCCTAGAAAAGTAGGTTCTTATCTACAAAGACATCAATCGCGTAATTGATTATGAGAGGTCAGAGAGAACACTTTCTAAATGTTCCTAGTCAAGTATTAATATGCAAGGGCAATATTAATACATAAAGACTAGCATGTAGGTCAATTGATGACTTGATCTCACAAGTCATGGATATATGATATCAAGTTGACACATGGGTATATATTAGAGAATATATCGAATGACCCATGAGAAAGTTTCATGGATCGTTATATGAGTGTCATAAACTTTCTCATGTGACTATTGGTATGAATAGTCCTCGACCAAGTCACTACGGTTCCCTACATAAGGAGTTATGTACTTTGGTATCGTCAAACGTCACCCGTAACAGGGTGGACCATAAAGGCGATTACTGGGTATATAACAAATTATGCGGAGGGATGTGAGTGATGTAGATGGGATCTATCCCTCTCATATGACGAGAGTGATATCGGTGGGCCCCTTGATTGAGTAGAACTACTAAAACGCATGGCCATGCTCGAATGAGTCAATATGAGATATTGAGCTCATTTGTTTGAGTTAGTTTACGGGATCAAGAAACACATAGATTGATCGAGGATGACACGGTCTATGCCTCATTGATCAACTGATATCAAGGATAGAAGGACACGGTCATATATTATAGTAGTCACGGAAAGGTTAGCCTGATCTTGACTTATCTCAGAACTTGGGTAGCAATGATGTATTGCTAGATGCCGCTCATTGCTTGTGTATCTAAAAGAGTTTAGATCCACTGCCAACGTTATGAGAGCCTATAGGGTCACACACAAAGAGCATGATAATTAGAGGAATTAGAGTATTCTAGTTTGACTAGAATAATTTGGGAATAAGCTTAAGTACAAAATGGTTTTTGGACTTTAAGCTTAATGAGAATTTTAGCTAATTGATTTAATGAGATTAATTCAATATGTTACCTTATTGATTTAATAAGATTAATTCAATATGATAACATAAGCTTAATTGAATTAATAAGATTAATTCAATATGATTGAATTAATAAGATTAATTCAATATGATAACATAAGCTTAATTGAATTAATAAGATTAATTCAACATGCATGAATGCCACATAAGAATGCCACATAAGCATGCCACATGAGCATGCCACCTAAGCATCCACCTAAGCTAGATAAGGTGGAAGGAAACAAAATGGTTTTGTCTCCTTAAGTGGCCGGCCAAACTTGGGTCCCAATGCAATGGATTGCATTGAATGTGTGGAGGTGAAAGGGTTTTTCCAACCCTATAAAAGACCCCATGAAGTGGCCGGCCAAAGCAAGTGTTGTTGTGGTTGTGAGAGAGCTTGGTGGAAGCTTTGGTTGTGTGGGTTTGTGAGTGTAGGCTAGCAAGAAGAGGAGTCTTCTTCTTCCTTTCTCCTTTTCCCTCTCTTCCTCTCCTTTAGGGACTTCTCTAGCAAGAAGTAAAGGAGAGCTCCTAGTTTTCTTTGTGAGACAAGAGCTTGCTCGTGTGGATACATATAGAGGCACGGACACTTGAACGTGCTAAAGATCCAACAAACAAAAGGAAGAAGCGGGATTAACAAGGGCACGCAACAAAGGTAATCCTCTCCTATAAGATAGGTTTGGTTTAGAGAAATTTATTTTATACGAGTTTGCTTTCGCATGGATCACTTGGAAGGGATCCTAATTTTTCCGTTGCGCATAGGCCATTTGGCATAAAGAATTCTACAAAGGGTATCAGAGCCACTTATGAAAGATCGTATAAAATAGGTTTTCTATTTTATATGTGATATAGAGTAGGATAAATTTTATTATGAGTTGATAATTGCATTAGCAATTGTCAAACATAATAAAATATCCAATGTCTTTAAAAGTTAAAATGACATGGTGCATGGTTATGGCCTAGTCCCAAAAGGTTTGTGAATGTGTGTGTAAATTCTTAATACTACGGCTGTCGCGGCCTTCCTCCTAAAATTCTTGTTGTAAAATTAGTTTTAGACTGAATGTAACTCGAGTATTTCTCCTTTTGTAATGTACAAAACAAAGATGGAGGGTCCATTGGAAGATGAGGTTACAAGGAGGAAGTCAACACAAGACAACCAAAAGGAAGCACTTAGGAGAAGATGCTATCCCTAGGTTGACCAATCAATCTTTTCATTGGCTTGAGAAGATTGTAGAATAAGGGCCATAACCATGACACGCTTAGTTTAATATGTATGTGATGCATGTTAGTTTAGCTTGTATGTGATGCATGATTAGTTTAGCTTATATGTGATGTATGCTAATATGTATTTGATACATGTTTATTTCTTAATAAGTCAAAAACGATATGCCTACCAAATCTTGGTACTCACTACTTCCTCGATCATTTGTTATTGGGTTTGCCAAAGCAAAGCAATGCATTTTATCTTGGAAGAGTGCGAGTGGACAATCGTGATGTCCCGCTATCAAACTTGGTTAAGACTTAATTAAGTTTTCTTAATTAGTTAAGAAAGTAGAGGCATATATTAGCTTTGAACATAAGTTTTAAAATTAGTTTTATGTGATTCGAACATCACTTTGTCTTAGAAGTGGTCGTTGTTCGATATCCAAGAAGGCCTGTGCCTCGCCATACCGAAGCTGGTTTAGGAATAAACACTAAACTAATCTAAAACTTAAACCAAAGCTATTAAAGAGTTACATCAGATGTAATTGGCAAAAGATTGCCTACCTAATTATACTACGTCTTGGGCGATTAGCCAAAGCTAACTCAAGACGAATTATGATGTGGATCTTTATCCCATATAAATTTATAGCTAAATAGTAGCTATGAGAATTTAGTGGGAGCCTCATTTAATTAAAGGCCTAATTAAATGATTTAGGTATGATACTTAACTTTGCATTTTAATGTTGTAGATCACCATGACATCTAACACGACACACCCCCTCAACTTGCGATCTGTCCTTGAGAAGGACAAGCTTAATGGAGTGAACTTTCTTGACTGGTATAGGAACTTGAGGATTATCCTCAAGCAAGAACGCAAACTGTATGTCCTAGAGCAGTCTACCCCTGAAACACCCGCCCATGCGGCCACTCGTGCTGAAAAGGATGCTTATAAGAAGCATCAAGATGACGCATTAGATGTGTCATGTCTTATGCTTGCCACCATGAACTCTGAGCTTCAGAAGCAACATGAGAACATGGATGCCTATGATATAGTTGAGCATTTGAAACAACTATATCAAGGACAAGCTAGGCACGAGCGTTTTGAAGTGTCTAAGGCTCTTTTTGCATGCAAGATGCAAGAAGGAACACCTGTAGGAACTCACGTACTCAAAATGATTGGGTACGTTGAGAACCTTGAAAGACTAGGTTTTCCACTGAGCCAAGAATTGGCAATCGATGTTATCCTGCAATCGTTGCCGGAAGCATATAATCAATTCGTCATGAATTATAACATGAATGAAATTGATAAACCTTTGCCTGAGATTCTCAAAGATGTTGAAGTCACAACCAATCTCAAAAAGAAAGTTAGCAACGTACTAATGGTCAAGAAGGGCAAAGGTAAGCGCAAAGGCAAGGGTAAGACCCAAGCCAAAGGCAAGGCCAATTCATCCACTTCAAAGGGTAAAGGTAAAGTACCTAAGGAAGGGGACTGCTT
This sequence comes from Wurfbainia villosa, assembly GCA_025175895.1. Lineage (NCBI taxonomy): Eukaryota > Viridiplantae > Streptophyta > Magnoliopsida > Zingiberales > Zingiberaceae > Wurfbainia > Wurfbainia villosa. The sequence goes on along the minus strand of CM045994.1, from coordinate 83,678,080 downwards.
CCATTGCGGTGAGACTGTACAATTGAATCTGAACTGCAAAGTCTACCTTGAGGAAGTAAAGAATAATATAAGTGGGACTTCGCTGTATACACGTTATAGAAGTTAATCTATCTATTTCTTCTACATGGGTATTAGATACGGATGTGCATCTCACATTTGTAATAATGTGCAGACCGAGAAATAGTAGACATAATGGCAAAGGGCTATGGACTCACGTAGGCAATGGCGCAAAAGTTGTTGTAGAGTCAGGAACATATTCTTTGTCTTTGCCTTTGGGCTTATCTTAGAACTAGAGGAGTGCTTATATGTACCGCATTGACAAAGAACATAATTTCAGATCTTGTTTAGACAAGAAAAACTTTTCTTTTATAATAAAGGACAAATGTTGTTCCATTTATTTGAATGAAATGTTCTATTGTAATGCACCACTTATGAATGGTCTCTATGTTCTAGATTTAGAAAACCCAATTTATAACGTAAATACCAAACGGTTCAAATCGAATGATTTGAACCAAACATATCTCTGGCACTGTCGCCTAGGTCACATAAATGAAAAACGCATATCCCAACTCCATAAAGATGGATTATTGGACTCATTTGATTTTGAATCATATGAGGTATGCGAATCTTGCCTTTTAGGAAAGATGACTAAAACTCCATTTAGTGGACATGGCGAGAGAGCGACGGACTTGTTAGGACTCATACATACTGATGTATGTGGGCCTTTCAATGTCGGCTTCAGAGAGGCTATAAGTACTTTATTACTTTCACCGATGATATGAGTAGATTTGGCTACTTATATTTGATGAGACATAAGTCAAATCCTTTGAAAAGTTCAAAGAATTCAAGAATGAAGTACAAAACCAACTTGGTAAGTTTATCAATCTACTTCGATCGGATCGAGGTGGTGAATACCTTAGTCAAGAGTTTCGTGATCACTGCCGAGTGTGGATAATATCCCAACTCACTCCCGAACACCACAATGGAATGGTGTATCCGAGAGGAGAAATCGACTCTATTAGATATGGTACGATCAATGATGAGCCGATCGATCTACCTACTTCCTTTTGGGGACTAGCTCTAGCTAGAGACACCGCTCACACTTAATCGCTGTCCCATCAAAAGCCGTAGAAAAGACACCATATACGATATGGATCGAAGAGTCCCAAAATGTCTTTTATAAAGATTTGGGGTTGTGAAGCTTATGTAAGACGCCAAGTCTCGTATAAACTAGGACCCAAATCAGATAAGTGTTATTTTGTAGGATATCCCAAGGAAACTAAGGGATATTACTTTACAATCCCACACTTGGCAAGGTGTTTGTTGCCAGAATGTTGTCTTTCTAGAAAGAGAATTTATTTCTAGAAAACTAGTGGGAGTAAAATTCATCTTGAAGAAGTTCAAGATGACGATAACACTAAGGCTTCGATGGAAAATGAACAGAACCACAAAGTGTTGTGGATGAGGAAATTGTTGCCCAAAGAGTTGTGGAACAAACACTGCTCAAGTAGACCAACCTCTTCGTAGATCTCGAGGATCCGTCGTCAACCCGAGAGATATTCTTTTCTCTTGATCGACAATGGTGATGTATTGCTTGTCGATCTTGACGAGCCTACATCCTATCAAGAAGCTATGATGAGCCCAGATTAGAAATGGCTAGAGGCCATGAGATCCAAATGGAATCCATGTACACTAACCAAGTATGGACTTGGTTGATCCACCAAGGGGTAAAACCCATTGGGTGTAAGTGGGTCTTTAAAGTAAAGACATATGGATGGTAATAAGCATACCTATAAAGGTAGATTGGTGGCTAAAGGATTCAAACAAATTCATGGTATTGACTATGATGAAACCTTTTCACCAATGCTTAAATCCATTCGGATCATACTTGCTATTGCACCTTACCACGATTATGAGATCCGGCAGATGGATGTCAAAACCGCTCAATGGAAAGCTACTCGAGGATGTGTACATGACACCCGAGGGTTTTGAAGATCCAAAGCATCCCGAAAGGTATGCAAACCGCAAAGGTCCATTTATGGACTAAAGCAAGCCTCTGAAGTTGGAATCTTCGATTCGATGATGCAATCAAGGAGTTTGGTTTCATCAAGAATGAAGATGAACCTTGTGTCTACAAGAGAAATAGTGGGAGCACAGCTTGTATTTCTTGTCTTGTATGTAGATGATATACTTCTCATCGGAAATGATATTCCTCACTCCATCTGTGAAGATGTGGTTAGGGAATTGTTTCGATGAAAGACTTAGGTGAAGCCGCCTATATTCTAGGCATCAAGATCTATAGAGATAGATCTAAAAGATTACTTGGCCTAAGTCGAGTACATACATTGATAAAGTGTTAGATCGCTTTGCTATGCAAAATTCCAAGAAAGGATTTCGCTTTATCACATGGTGTGAGTCTTTCAAGACTCAATGTCCTCTTCTAAGGAGGAGAGATCGCATGGATAAGATCCCTTATGCGTCGCCATAGGGTCTATCATGTACGCCATGCTTTGTACTGTCTCGACGCCTCGTATGCTTTGAGCATGACGAGTAGATACGATCGGATCCAGTGAAAGTCATCGATAGCATCAAAAATATTCTTAAATACTTACGAAGAACGAAAGAATATTTCCACGATATTTGAGGCAATGAGGAGCTAGTGTAAAGGGTTACAAAGTGATGCAAGCTTCCAAAGCATAAGGATGACTATAGATCGCAATCGGGTACGCGGTTTTGCCGAATGGTGGAGCCGTGAGTCGGAAGAGTTCAAAGCAGACACGCTTCCGATTCTACAACAGAAGCCGAGTATATTGCAGCATCTGATGCAGCAAAGGAGGTTGTTTGGCTCCGCAAGTTCATCAGTGAACTTGGGGTAGTTCCTAGCATTGCAGATCCAATAGACCTCTACTGTGACAACAATGGGGCTATTGCACAGGCTAAGGAACCTCGATCACATCAGGACCAAACACATATCATGGGGCGCTCCATCTCATTCGAGAGATCATCGATAGAGGAGATGTGAGAAGCGAGAAGCTAACATCGCAGATCCATTGACCAAGGCTTTGGCACAGAGGAAGCATGATGGTCACACTAGGTCACTAGGTATTAGATATCATAGTGATTGGTACTAGTGCTAGTGGGAGATTGTTAGTTATAGCCCTAAGAACCAATCATGTGATGGTTGAATAGGGAACATTTTGTATCATATTCTATAAAGGCAAAGGATTGGTTATTATATTTAAGTCTTGCTTGTGCCAGCTAAATTAAATATAGTAATGCCCTAGAAAAGTAGGTTCTTATCTACAGCACATCAGCGAATTGATTATTATGAGAGGTCAGAGAGAACACTTTCTAAATGTTCCTAGTCAAGTATTAATATGCAAGGGCAATATTAATACATAAAGACTAGCATGTAGGTCAATTGATGACTTGATCTCACAAGTCATGGATATATGATATCAAGTTGACACATGGGTATATATTGAGAATATATCTTACCGGCCCGCCATGAGAAAGTTTCATGGATCGTTATATGAGTGTCATAAACTTTCTCATGTGACTATTGGTATGAATAGTCCTCAGACCTGAAGTCACTACGGTTCCCTACATAAGGAGTTATGTACTTTGGTATCGTCAAACGTCACCCGTAACATGGTGGACCATAAAGGCGATTACTGGGTATATAACAAATTATGCGGAGGGATGTGAGTGATGTAGATGGGATCTATCCCTCTCATATGACGAGTGATATCGGTGGGCTCTTGATTGAGTAGAACTACTAAAACGCATATGCTCGAATGAGTCAATATGAGATATTGAGCTCATTTGTTTGAGTTAGTTTACTCAGGGATCAAGAAACACATAGATTGATCGAGGATGACACGGTCTATGCTTCATTGATCAATCTGATATCAAGGATAGAAGGACACGGTCATATATTATAGTAGTCACGGAAAGGTTAGTCGGATCTTGACTTATCTCGTAACTTGGGTAGCAATGATGTATTGCTAGATGTCGCTCATTGCTTGTGTATCTAAAAGAGTTTAGATCCACTGCCAACGTCATGAGAGCCTATAGGGTCACACACAAAGAGCATGATAATTAGAGGAATTAGAGTATTCTAGTTTGACTAGAATAATTTGGGAATAAGCTTAAGTACAAAATGGGTTTTGGACTTTAAGCTTAATGAGAATTTTAGCTAATTGATTTAATGAGATTAATTCAATATGTTACCTTATTGATTTAATAAGATTAATTCAATATGATAACATAAGCTTAATTGAATTAATAAGATTAATTCAATATGATTGAATTAATAAGATTAATTCAATATGATAACATAAGCTTAATTGAATTAATAAGATTAATTCAACATGCATGAATGCCACATAAGAATGCCACATAAGCATGCCACATAAGCATGCCACCTAAGCATCCACCTAAGCGAGATAAGGTGGAAGGAAACAAAATGGTTTTGTCTCCTTAAGTGGCCGGCCAAACTTGTGTCCCAATGCAATGGATTGCATTGAATGTGTGGAGGTGAAAGGGTTTTTCCAACCCTATAAAAGACCCCATGAAGTGGCCGGCCACAAAACGTGTTGTTGTGGTTGTGAGAGAGCTTGGTGGAAGCTTTGGTTGTGTGGGTTTGTGAGTGTAGGCTAGCAAGAAGAGGAGTCTTCTTCTTCCTTTCTCCTTTTCCCTCTCTTCCTCTCCTTTAGGGACTTCTCTAGCAAGAAGTAAAGGAGAGCTCCTCTAGTTTTCTTTTGTGAGACAAGAGCTTGCTCGTGTGGATACATATAGAGGCACGGACACTTGAACGTGCTAAAGATCCAACAAACAAAAGGAAGAAGCGGGATTAACAAGGGCACGCAACAAAGGTAATCCTCTCCTATAAGATAGGTTTGGTTTAGAGAAATTTATTTTATACGAGTTTGCTTTCGCATGGATCACTTGGAAGGGATCCTAATTTTTCCGTTGCGCATATGCCATTAGGCATAAAGAATTCCCTACAGCTAATACTATGGTCTTCCATCTTCATGAGTTGTTCGATGAGCAAGCGAGATCCGAAAGGTTCGAGGTCTCTAGGCTCCTCTTCACTACGAAGATGCAAGAAGGTTCGTCTGTAGTGCAGTTTGTGCTAAAGATGAACGGGTACATCGAGCGGCTAGCTACCCTCGGTTTTGTGATGGATCATGAGTTAAGTATTGACTTAATTCTACATTGTTTGCCCAAGAGCTTCTCGCAATTTGTGATGAACTATCGGATGAACAAATTGGAATCCAACATTCCCGAGCTCCTTAATAAGCTGAAGACTGTGGAGCCTTCTGTAAAGCATGAGGAGAAGGCGGTTCTGTTAGTTGATTCCTCAAAGAAAGGTTCTAAGAGGAAGGCAAAAGAACAGAAGAAAGGAAAGAAAAAGACAAAGAAGGCGGAACCAGCGCAAAAGGGCACTTGCCATCACTGTGGCAAGGAAGGCCACTGGCGAAGAAACTGCAAGACTTATCTTGAGTCCATGAAGAAGAAGAAGGCATCTGATGCCCCATCCTCTTCAGGTATCTTCGTTATTGATTGTCATTCTATTTCCTTAGACACTTGGGTATTGGATACTGGGTGTAGCTCACATATATGTAATGACATACAGGGGCTAAGGAATAGAAGAAGACTTGTCAGAGGGGAGTCAAATTTGCGAGTTGGCAATGGAGCAAAGGTTGCTGCGGTCGCCATCGGAACTTATTTGCTGAAGCTCCCTAGTGGACTAGTCTTGGAACTGGACAATTGCTATTATGTTCCTTCTCTAATAAAGAACATTGTTTCTATTTCCTACTTAAATAGAAATGGTTTCCATTTAACGTTTAGTAACAATTGTTGTTATATAACTTTGAATGGCGTACTTTATGGAACTGGAACTTTGAGTAATGGCATTTATACGTTGGACGTATCCAGTGACATCTTCAATATCGAAGCGAGCAACACGCGTGCTCGAAAGGATAATCAAATAGACTCCTATATGTGGCATTGTCGTCTTGGCCATATAAGCAAGAAACGCATGTCCGAATTACACCGATGTGGAATTCTGGAATCGTTCGAATTGGATTCATATGATACATGTGAATCATGCTTAAAAGGCAAGATGACTAAGTTACCTTTTACTGGAAAAGGTGAACGAGTGGGAGAGTTACTAGGTCTAGTACATACTGATGTATGTGGACCTATGTCAACTCAAGCTTTAGGAGGCTATAACTACTTCATTACCTTCACCGATGATCACTCACGGTTTGGGTATGTGTTCTTGATGAAACACAAGTCTGAAGCCTTTGAAAAGTTCAAAGAATTCAGAAATGAAGTAGAGAAACAACATGACAAAAGTATTAAAATACTTCGATCGGATCGAGGTGGTGAATACTTAAGTCAAGAGTTTCTTGATTATCTAAGAGACAATGGCATATTGTCTCAATGGACTCCGCCCTATACACCACGACATAATGGTGTATCGAGAGTAGGACCTTGTTGGACATGGTCGGTCAATGATGAATCATGCGACTCTTCCCAAGTCCTTTTGGGGTTATGCACTTGCAGTTTTACTTGTTAAGCAGAATGCCTACTAAGGTAGTCTCTACTACTCCATATGAGATATGGGCTAGTAAGAAACCTCATGTATCTTACTTGAAGATATGGGGTTGTCACGCTTATGTGCGAATTTGTATCGGACAAAGGATAAAGTCTGATAAATGTCTATTTATTGGTTACCCTAAGGAAACAAGGGGTTACCAATTCTATCATCCTGTGGAACAAAAGGTGTTTGTTTCAAGGCATGCTGTGTTTCTAGAGAAAGAGTTTCTCTTGCAAGAAAATAGTGGGAGTGTCGTCGAGCTTGAGGAGGCTCGAGAGACTCAAATAGACATTGATGAGATACCTGGTGAAGCACAACAGCCGACAACTCATAGTGATGAGCAATCGGCTGGACCTATTGTAACACCACATCTTCGTAGATCTGGTAGAACATGCAATATTCCTGAGAGATATGGATTTCTCGTAAGTGAATCGAACGACGTGTTACTCATTGATGATGAGGAGCCTACCAGTTATGAAGAAGTGCTGACAAGTTCAGAAAGGGATAAGTTGCTTGGTGCCATGAAGTCGGAAATGGATTCCATGTACGAAAACCAAGTTTGGAACTTGGTTGACCCACCTGAAGGCATAAAGCCTATAGGGTGCAAGTGGGTTTTCAAGAAGAAAACCGACATGGATGGTAATGTGATTACCTATAAGGCTAGATTGGTGGCGAAAGGATATCATCAAAAACAAGGTGTTGATTATGACGAAACCTATTCGCCTGTAGCTATGCTTAAATCCATTCAGATGCTCCTGGCCATAGCGGCTCATTATGATTATGAGATATGGCAGATGGATGTGAAAACAGCTTTCCTTAATGGAAACCTGCTCGAGGACGTGTATATGATACAGCCTGAGGGTTTCACATCGGTTGACAAAACCAAGGTATGCAAATTGCGACGATCCATTTATGGATTGAAGCAAGCATCCAGGAGCTGGAATATCCGTTTTGATGAGACAATCAAAAAGTTTGATTTCTCACAAAATCCAGACGAACCTTGTGTGTACAAGAAGGTTAGTGGGAGTGCAGTCATGTTCCTAGTATTGTATGTCGATGACATATTACTTATAGGAAACGATGTGTCAATCTTACAGTCAGTTAAGGTTTGGTTATCCAAGACATTCTCCATGAAAGACTTGGGAGAAGCAACCTACATCCTATAGCGGATTCTGCCACTAAGGCAGAATACGTTGCAGCTTTGGAAGCAACAAAGGAAGCGGTTTGGATCAAGTAGTTCATCTATGAACTTGATGTGGTCTCATCAATGATCCAAACATGTGCTTCGCCACTATCATCTTATCAGAGAGATCATCAGTAGGAACGAAATACAAATCGAGAAAATTCCCACTGAAAGGAACTTAGCGGATCCCTTGACTAAGGCATTACCTCAAAATAAGTTTGAGGGTCATGTTCGAGCTTATGGTATTGGATACCGTAGCGATTGGCATTAGGCCAAGTGGGAGTCTGTTAGTAATATATGAGAGATGTCCTAAGGCAATCGCCTTATGTATGAACCATTTATATGATAAATGAAGATTCACTATTTGAGTATACATGTTTAATGTATTTGATTGGATCTTAAACTCATTTACTGAATGTCCACGATACGATTCACAGCATGAGAGAATTTGTGATTGGATCACAACTAGTGAGTATCTCTACATGTGTAATTATGATGTATCGGAATTATCCCTAGTCGATGAATTGATGGATTTGGACACCATCAATTCCAGACTAGCACAGGTATACTCCTTGGTGTATCCAAGCGGTGATTCTCCTTTGGTGGAGACATAGTGATGTCGGAGTTAATCGTGGATGCTAGTTATGGTAACTAGTTCATTGGAGTGACCAGTAAGACTTCATATGGTTCTCTGCATATATAGATATGTCAATGAAGTTCTTCTTGTGGCTTAAGTGCGATGTTCCTTTGACTTGCGGTATTCAAGTCATCTTGATCATGGAGACTTATGCTTTGACATCTTAAGCAAACATCTCAGGAGATGTGGACCCGGATGATTGGGTATAAGTCAGTGATCGAAGGTGTTTGAATAGCCTATAAAGGATTCACCACTCCTTGCGAGGAGATGTATACCCATGGCCTCTCGTCGGATTGTTACTAAAGTCTTTGGCCAAAGCATTACATGTTTAGAGTAAAGTACTCTTCGATACATGTGGAGTGACTAGAATCCGTAGGACGAGGAAATGATACTTGGGCTAGGTGTGACGTAGTCAGCCTAGTGGGGACTGACACAATAGACCATGTCCTGAACCAAGTGGGTATAAGATGAGTGAAGGGAATGGGGCACGATTCATTCGAGCTCTTGAAGGGTTTCGTAAATAGTTACGGATCAACCGTTGATCTTTTCGGTTAATTGGGGATCATGATGTACTACTAGGTGCCACTCATGATCGTTCTATAATTAATGGTTAATTATAGACGGCCAACATAAATCGAGAACCTATTTGGTCCCACGCACAACGAGTGTAATCCAAAGGATTTAAAACGAGCTTGAGAATGAGATTCTCAGATCGAGAGAAACTATGTTTGGTTGGACCAAACATAAAGCGAGCATGAAATTGTTTCAGTCGCAATGGAAGCGTGGATGGGCAGTGTCTTATGAAGACATAATGGATGGACCAAAATGGTTTGGTTCTAATCCAATGGATGAGAATAAACCAAAGGGTTTGGTTTATATTAAACGAATGAACCAAAGGTTGGTTCGGTTCGTTTTAACTTAAAATAAACCATCATGGTTTGGTTTATTTTAACTTATCTTAATGGAGCGGGTTAACGGGTTTTATGGATATGATCCATTAACCATTAAGAGAATTAGTTCTCTATAAAAGAGGGCTTAAGGGATTGTTAAACCCTAATCATCCAAAACCCTAGCTTGAAGTTGCCGCCCACCCTTGGAGGAATTTTGGCGCCCAACTACAAGCTGCGTCAAGACCCTTGCGGCGTCAAGCTCCAGCGGTGAACCTCAAGCAACCCTCCGTGATCTCCTATAGGTTCGGCATCAAGGTGAGCCTTTTCTCTCCTTGTTTTGGCGCCTACTCCTCCACCAAGCTGTCCAGTTTTCTGGACAGCTTCTTCTCCTCTCGTCGGAGCGTCGTTTGGACGACGGTTAGTGATCCGACAGCGGCTAACATACCGGGGATTTGATCTCCGGTAATCCTCTGAGGTGGAGGACGAAGGATTCGTCAATCGGTTGACGAATACCTCTCCGGAGAAGCGAGTCTTGAGGACTTGTTTTAGGTCCGAATTTGGATTCGGATCGTGATCATCTCTCGATCACGTCGTCTTCAACACGAGGCTAGTAACCAGTACGAAGACGAAGCTCGTGGCTTGGCGAAGTCATCCCGAGGAGCTCGGCGTGGATACGGATAGAGACGATTCTTACGAGGATCGTTCCGGTTGATGTCGTTCCCGCTACACGTCATACGAAAGGTATAACGTAGTTTAATTTCCTTTTATTGCAAATTTTAATTTACGATTATGTCTACACTTGTTGTAATATGCATGTGTGTGTTGTGTGTGTTGTAATAAATATAGATTTATTATTTTTAATTGCTTCCGCTGTGCTCATGTTTACGAAACATGATCGAACACACACACGCCGCGGTGCCGGAAACCCAACAGAACAATTGTAACACCACTTGGACGTAGTAGATGTATTCTTTTCGAAGCTGGTCAAGCATTTCTTTTATAAGCCTTTTCCAATCGACTGGAATGCCCTCTAGTCGACTCCATATCAGACTGTCAATATGGTACTTCGGCCTTCCTAGTCGACTGGACATGTTCCAGTCGACTCCAAATCACCTGGCTCTGCATCGGGAAGTTTGTCTTTCCAGTCGACTGGACCTCCCTAGTCAACTGAAAGTCTTTCCATCTAGGCTGCAAGATCTTTGATCGATCACCAGCTAATCTTACCAACTGGGTATCTAGTTGACTGGACCATACTCAGTCGACTGGACTTCAATCGACTGGAATCCTTTCAATCGACTGTTCCTTACAAAACGAGATTAGCAAATACAAATAGTATAAAATACAAAAGCAGTAGTAATACCCTCGATCTCGACTTCTTAGTCCCACGCGAACTATCCGTCAGATTGACGCCTAACTTTGTCCCCCTACAGAGGACTCAGCCTCACCTCTTCACTTGAGGCTTACCTTCCAACTGTCCTATCGAACTTACCATACTTGACATCCGATTTTCCCCACCAGGACTTCTCGCCAGTTGTCCGGTCTCCCTGACCTAGCTGGACATTATGCCGGTTGTCCGGTCTCCTTACCCAACCGGTCTTCATGGCAGATGTCCGTTCTCCTGACCCACCTAGACTTCCTGCCTGATGTCTGGTTCTTCTGATCTGTCAAATCTTCTACCTAGTATCTGGTCAACACCACCTACTTGGACTTTCCATACTTTGCCTAGTATTTAAGGCGTATCTAGCTTGGTGCACTTGACCGAGTGGAACTAGCTGAAGCTACCTCATCGTATCCTAAACTAGTTAGACTAGGAAGTAGTCTTAAGTGACTCAAGTTGTCATTTTCCCGAACTTGGCTTTGTCTAATGAAGTGGTCGTTGTTGCAATCAAAGAAGGCCTTTGTGCCTCGCCACGACCTAGAAGCCAATTTCTCGAAAAGGTGACTTGACGAGCTTAGGGTTAAATCTGAATCTAACCCAAGGTTGACTAGCTTTAATTAAGTTCAAATCATCTTACAAAACATATAAGGCGAACAAATTCTGAGACACATAGAATGGGTGAGATGATTAAGGATTAATTATAATATACATAACTTTTTTCAAAAGCCATCTATTTTTTTAACTATTGCACTTAAACGAATAATTACAATTGGCCAATATTTACTATAAAACTCTCTAGGTCAAAGTTTAGCACCCCCTAACTCTCTTATACCTCATATACTTGACTAAGGGGGAGAGCAAACTAACCATAAGGGTTATAAATCTTTAAAGTTATTCTTGAAAATTAGCTTATATGTATTTTGAAAATCAAAGCTAAGTTTCAAAAACTTATTGTTGGTGCAAAGGGATATACCTCGAACCAATTTACTTAACCGATTTGAGACGCATGCTTGGACTCATACTATGCATGCTATAATATTATGCATTTTAAAACCTCTTATTTTTTATAAACCCCTGACCTTATTTTTGATTCATGGCAAAAAGGGGAGAAGAGCGTAAGTTAAGGGGGAGTACCACAAAAATTTAAATTTTAAACAATTAAAGTATTTCTTTCAAAACTCATCTAGAGTTAAGGGGGAGTTCTTTAAAGTGAGTTTATCATTTACTTTACTTGTTTTATGTCTTATGCTTTAAATTTCCCTTAACTTTCCGTCGATTTTCCATAGATCAAAAAGGGGGAGATTGTTAGTGTAGGGGCACTAGATAATCGAACCTATGTTTTGATTATGGCAAAGACACAAAGTTAAACTTATATCATTATCTCATTAGCTGAATCAAGTGTGCAAGAATGCTAAGCTAAAGGTCATCGACACCCGGAGCGAACCATGGTGGTCGGGCAACACCGGGAGGACTTCGGAGGGAGATGAAGAAATCAGGTGGAGACCGGAAGCAAAGCTTCAAAGGTAAAGGTTGAGGTAAGCTCATGTGAGTGAGTGTAAGTAAGGTCGTGTCCTCTGTACGGGGACGTCCTTAGGCAACTATCCGACTAAGACTTCCCATGGAAGGTATAAGTCGAGATCAGACGGTTGGTAGCCATCGAAAACACTTATTTCAATGTCATTTTCGAGCTAACTCTTGATGTAGTCAAAAACCCTGGCCATCAGTTCAACTGGCCAGTTCAATCGGGCCAGTTCAACCGGCCAGTTCAACTACTGTTTAAATTACAACTTTGAAGAGAGTCAAAACTCATCCCTTTCTTCAAGGGCGAGGTGGCTTTGATGATAGGATCTCCATCTTGAACGTTGAGGGGGTTCTAGGGCTATAAAAGAAGGGTCATTCCACTCCTTTTTCATTATTTCAAAAGCTCTCCAAGTGTTTCCGAAATGTTGCGACACTCCGATGATCCTATGACGACGAAGCACTGTTGAAATGACGAGAACCCGAGCTCAAACTACCATCCCTTAAGTTGTCGATAAAGGTTTTACGTTAAGTATATTTCAAACATTGTATTCTTTCTTTTTATCGGAGCTTTAATCGTAACGAGGAGAGGGGGAGTGTCCCTCTACCTCAAGTTTTATCATTTTATTGTAACCGTTTACTCCTACCTCCAACGAGGAGGAGTATTTTAGTGATTTGCCCTCCGTACACAGTCTAGGACCGTTAGGGCCTTGGATTATTTGGAAGGTTGTGAACCAAGTAAAATTGCATTTGTCTTATTTTATTTTCCGTTTCACTTTACTCTTCTTGCGTATCGAATCTACGAATGAACGAAAAGTTTTTGTGCGGTATTCACCCGCCCCCCCCCTCTAGCGCTCATATCGATTCAACACGAATATCTTATCCATGAGCCTCTGATAAGTGGCCCCGACATTCTTTAATCCAAAAGGCATCACCACATAAGCGTATAATCCTCCTGCTATGGTAAAGCTAACCCGCTTATGATCATCTTGAGCCAAGGGGATCTGGTGATACCCTTGATAAGCATCCATAAGTGATACCACTTCATATCCCACAGTAGAGTCAACTAATTGATCAATATGAGGTAAGAGGTAGCAGTCTTTAGGGCATGCTTTATTTAAATCACAGAAGTCAATACATATCCTCCATTACCCAGAAGGCTTGGGGACCAGTACATTTGAGACCCACTTTCGGAGGTGGATTTCTATAATATGACTAACTTGCAGTAATTTTCCACCTCCTCCACGATGACCTTGTCCTTCTCCGACCCAAAGTGATGCCTCTTCTATTGGACCGACCGATCTCCTCGAGCAATGTTAAGATGGTGTTCAGTAATCAGAGGATCAATCCCTATGAGGTCATTGATAACTACCATTTCGTCATGTTATTTTGGTCCTTAATATCACTGTTTTAATCCTCTCATGTGTTTAATTGTTGATTATTTACATGTTTTATGAGTTGGATATATTTTTGGACCTTAGTATAAATTCTCCTAAATTTTGGACTTATATGCGAATTTTATCTTTGTTTGTAGGAGATCGAGATGAGCCACCGGACTAGACTCAAGTTGGATCAAATATGGCTTCATCTAAAGGTCGTAATGGATATTTTAAGCTGGAAGAATCTGAGCCCTTCATCAAGATCAGAGGAAATTTAATCAAGAGGTTGGATCATTTAATCTGACCGTCCGATGAGATTTGATTAATCTGAGCCGCCCATCTAAATCTGGAGCGATCTGGTCCATACATTTAGATCTGGACATCTTGACCATTCATCCAGATTCGATCGATCGTGATTATCCCTTTAGATTGATCAGATCCATCAATTCAAAGTTGGATTGATCACAGTCGTTGGATGCATTGCCTAGTTCATGGATTAATCATATTCAATTAACCTAGCTTAAATGGACAATGGGATTCAGCGTGATCGGACATTGCTGAAAAATCACCTTAAAATCCAACATTTACCCATCGCAACTCAGCGACATTTCTTCCTCCGTGATTTTTCTGGCGAGAGCTCACCACCTCCGCACTCTCCCTTTCCTCACCGGTCACCGGAGAGGAAAGGGGATCCCCTCCTTCTCCGGTGATCGGTGCCCATCCACCACCTCTACCGCTGGCAGATACAGCATCTTCATCAATAGCCGGTTCGACCCATCTCCGTCGATCGTCAAAATTTGATAACAGGTATTTTATGTCGTGATACCATTTCAAATTAATTACCAAACCTCCTAACTACACTAATATAGCATAGTGGATGGCCCGGATCGTTTCTCAACAAGTGTAATCAACAGAATAGTAAACTTAGGATCACTAATTATTGCTTTGAGTTTTCTATTGAAGATGGGGGTTTGGGATTTTGAGCTCTAACCTACAGAATGAAAAGACAATGCAAGAATTAAAGCAATAAAAACTGGAAAATAAACTAAATGATCTAATCAATCCAAGATAGGCTCGGTGAATGAACAAGGTCCTCCGGCTAAGTCCAACGAAGCTCGATCGAGACTCCGCAAACGGCGGTAGATGTGGGATGATACAAACTCCTGAGTCCAATAGTTTGATGGATGCTCCGAACTCTCATGGATCCGGTGAGACAGTGGCGGCAAGCAATTTTGATGAGCTGATTCCCATGGAAGTGGTGGATAGCTGGAGGCCCTCAGACTGGACACTTCCATCTCATCCAGATTCTCCAACACCTCTGCTAATGAAGGCCCTGACATTCCATGCAATAATCCAACCCCAAGGCTGGACACTTTTCCTGAATCGCCTCCGAACCGCCAGAGACTACATATGAGAAGGCGATCCTATTGGAGGGAGCAGCACAGTACTATCATGATCACACCATGAAGGCGCTCACCCCCATTCTGTCCATCCCACTCTCGGCACGGATGCTTACACTGAATCTTCTTCAACCACCGGGACGAGATTTCTCACGGAGCAC
Source organism: Wurfbainia villosa (assembly GCA_025175895.1). Classification (NCBI taxonomy): domain Eukaryota; kingdom Viridiplantae; phylum Streptophyta; class Magnoliopsida; order Zingiberales; family Zingiberaceae; genus Wurfbainia; species Wurfbainia villosa. The sequence goes on along the minus strand of CM045994.1, from coordinate 83,662,924 downwards.
TCCAACGCTCGAGTGGCTTCTCGCTAAATCTTCTTCGACCGCCGAGGACCTCGGGAGTTGTCCACCTCACTTCTTTTTTTTTCTTTGTAAATACATTTCTTTTACTTCATTTGTTTTTATTTTAGTTGTTATGTTTTGGTTGTTGAGTTTTTATTTTGTTAGTTTTTCAAATAAATTTCCTATGCATCCCTTTATATCATCTTAGAAGTCGTGAAAGCTAGTTAAATTTGATTGTCGAGTTTCAGAGATTTATTGTCATGAATTGATTATTTGATTGCATGTGGTTACTACTTGGTGATGGATTCTATGTTGATAGATTGAATTGATTATTTTTGTTTACCTAGTGAGGATTGAGCCTATTTTTATTGCTTGTGTGTGGTGCACTTGTGGTTATTGTAACTCTAGAACTTGCTTTGATTCTTTCGAGACCACACAACAGTAGGTTTGCATGATTATTATGAAGGCAATCACATTTGTTTTCCTTCACTTCTTTTATCATCACATGCTTATTTGAATAACATTCTAGTCATTCATCCTTACATTTTTTTTCTTTCCTTCCATTACTTTCTTCTCCATTTCTATTTCTGGATGTAGAATACTTGGATGATCCATGATGAGTGTTTTGATCAGGATGGACGAAAATGTGTGTGGGGGAGAGAGTAGCTCAGGGAACTTTAGTGTTAGCATAGGCAAGTCGTGCTTGATCACCATGAGCTTGCCATGCTCTTTATCTTTTTAGCTGAGCTTGATGTTAGAGCATAAGGAAATGCACTACATGTCAGAAAAAAAAAAGTTTGAAAAAAAAAAGAAAAAAAAAGTTAAAAAAAAAAAAGAATAAACATTTGGGTGCCCATGAAATAAAAAAAAATAAAAAAAATATTGTGAAAATTTTGACATGTTGTGTCATTTTTTTGTTTATGTGTGATAGTTTTTTTGTTAACAACATCCCTTGTTGCAATCATTGAGAGATTTATTGTATATCATGAGTAGATTTGTATTGAAGAATGTGATAAGGGTTGTCAACATATTTATTGGGTTGGAAGAAAAAAAATTTAAGGCAATGCTTTCTTGTACTCATCTATGTAGCATTCTAGTATTTCCATATCTTCTTCTTGCATTTCTTTAGCTATTTCATTTCTTATCTTTCTTTTCTTTCACAGATATTGCCATTTTTCTTGTATTCATGTTTCCCTTATATTCTTAATAAGCCTTCAGTGATTGTGCATTCTTATGTGTATATAGTGGTGAAGGTAGAAGAAAAGCAAGCAAATGGTAGTTCATAAACCATGAGTAGCTTGAGTGAACTCCATTATTACATGCTTATGAGAGCGAAAGAAACCACGACTTACCTTGTGAGGCTTAATCATTCTTAGTCTATTCATGATGGATTGAAGTCGCCATGTTTGTTAACCTGTGTAAGATTTGAGTCCATAATTGCTTGAGTTTTTGAGATTTGACAATCCCAGGTAACTTTCTTTCATGATTTTCTATGTATGCTTGGGAATTGCTAGGGGAATATATCTTCAGTTTGTTTTTAGTTTTATTTACTTGCTTGGGACGTGCAAGAATAAGTGTGGGGGAATTGATAACTACCATTTTGTCATGTTATTTTGGTCCTTAATGTTAGGGCAATCTCTTGCCATGATTAGGTTTTGATGTGTGTGGCAAAGGGTTTAAGTTAGTTTGTTATGTTGATTTGATATGTGCGTTGAAGTCGTGCAGGACTTAGTAATTCGCACATGGAGTCGTGGCGAGTTTCACATCTCATGACTCGGTCCTTGAGTCGGTGAAGGATTGCTTTGCGGAAGTCATGCGCTTGGAGTATCCGAGGGCCTGTCGGACGAGAAGCTTGGAGTGAAGCCGGAGGAAGTAGACTTCGAGGCAAGAGACGCGAAGGAGCATTGCAGAGCCGTGCGCCTGATGTTGCCGAGGGACGTGGCCGCGAACGAAGAGAACTTCGAAGGCGAGGGACTCCGAGGGATGAGAGTGAGCAATTGTAACCCGAGAAGGGTAGCTCTTAGGTGAAACTTGGCCATTTGGCCAAGTGTCGGATGATTTCGACACGGTCATTGCCATGTCATGGCGATCGGTGATAATCGATGGTTCGATCGGCGATTTAAGTCGGTGAATCAAGTTGATCGGTGGAGGCGACATGGCGATCGGCCCGATGGCTTGATCGATCGGAGAAGGCGGCGATCGACTAATGACAGTGCATGGGCACATAATGGAGTCGATCTCGCGGAGCACTCGACTGATTGACATCAGTCGACTGATGGGTGCCATCAGTCGGATGTCTCTGAATGGATAGAATCCAACATGGAAAGTGGCGTTATTGGGCAGCGGCTACAGGACGATTGGTGATCGAGGCATCGATCGGTGATCCATGTCAGCGGAAGAAACCCTCTTCCTCTATAAAAAGGAAGGGGATGGGGCTTTGGGAGGCTAATGCTTGAGCTCTAAACTTCTCCCAAAGTGCCATACACGATTCTTACTTGTTTTAATTCCATTCTATTGTAAGAAGAGAGATTGTAAAGAGGTTACCTCCACCTAGCTTTGTGCAAAGGAGAGATCTAGTGGATAGATTGCGGAGTGATTCACCGTGGACGAATCGGACCGTGGATTAGCGGCGTAGCCGTGAACCATGTTACATCTCAGTGTTTGTATTGTTTATTCTCATTGTTTATTTGCTTGTCTTTATTTATTTGTATTTGCATATTCCGCTTGCGCTAATCTTTGTGTAGACGAGCAAAATCCCTAAACCAACGAACGAGGGCTATTCACCCCTCCCCTCTAGCCGGTCGTCACGATCCCCCAATAAGTGGTATCAGATCGAGGTTTCTTGTCACCAGACTAACCGCCGCAACAAGTTCTTCATCAAAAGATGGCCGGTTCAAACATTCACCCACCGAAGTTCGACGGTGAATTCTCTTGGTGGAAGAAGCGAATGGAGGTATTCTTCGAAACCGACTTTGAAATCCTTTTAATAATGGAAAACGGTTTCGAGTTGCCTAGGAACGAAAATGGGGAGCCATTGGAGAAATCAAGGTGGAGCAAGAGGCAAAGAGAAGAATACTTGGCAAATTCAAAGGCCAAGCATCACCTATACAATGTCCTTCCCCAACAAGAAGTCAACCGGATAGGAGAGTGTGCTAGCGCCAAGAAAATGTGGGAGAAACTAATAGAGATTCATGAAGGCACATCCGAGGCAAAGCTAGCAAGGAGAGATGTCCTTCGCTCCCAATTGTCCAATATCAAACTCGAAAAGGGAGAGAAGGTAAAATCTCTACACTCTAGATTTAAGGAAATTCTAACCGGTTTGACAAGTGTAGGTGAAAAGCTCTCCAACCGGGATATGGTAATGAAGGCCATAGATGCCTTTCCCCGGTCCTCAAGATGGAGCTCCATGGTGGATTCATTTTACATCTCCAAGAACTTGGAAGTAAGTACCTTGGAGGAGTTTTTCTCAACAATGGAGCTCCACGAAACAAGACTTGAAGGAATACAAGAAGAGCCAAGAATCCAACCTTCAAGAGGAGTAGCTTTGATAGCAAACAAGGGGAAGAAGAAGATAGAGATTACCTCCTCCTCTGATGATGAAGCATCCTCATCCTCCTCCATGGATAGCACAGAAGAAGCATATATGGTAAGGAGGGTAAGACGTGCTTTAAAAGGTTTTCGATTTAATAAATCCAATGATAGGAGTAGAAGACCAAGGGAGAAAGTCATATGCTACAATTGCCAAGGAGAGGGACATATAAGGGATAATTGTCCCCTCCTAAACAAGAGCAAGGAAGAGAAGAAAAGAGGAAGAAGGGGAGCAAGAGAAAGGAAGAAGAGAAGAAGGCAAAGGAAAAGGGGAAGGCCAAGGCATTCGAGGCCAAGACATGGGATGACTCTTCTTCCTCTTCCTCATCAGAAGAGGAAGGTCACCAATTTGGCCTTAATGGCCTTCAACGACTTGGATTGCTCCTCCACCGAAAATGAAGAATCAAGCTCAAGTGGAGAGAGCTCAAGTGAAGGGGGAGCCTCTACATCATCCTCATCCGAAGAAGAGGATTTGGTAAGTGAGGTAACAAATCTACCCCCTAAGCAAATTATGTCTATGATTTCTAGCCTCACTAAGGACTTATTTAGAGCAAAGAAGAAAAATAAGAGCATGCTAGATCAAATTAAGGACTTAGAAAGTAAACTAGAAAAAGCATGCTTAAATGAAAATGAAAATATTTCTTCTTGTAATGATGATGCATGCTCACATGATAACTATATGTCATTTAATGTTAGTGATGCATGTAAGGATGAAAATAGGGCTTTAAGGGAAAAGGTAGACTATTTGACAAAAGCCCTAGAGAAATTCACAATTGGCTCAAACACCTTGAACATGATCATAGGGAGCCAAAGAGCTAGCTTCAACAAAAAGGGCCTAGGTTATAAAGAAAAAAAAAATGAAAAGGCCTACAAATGCCTAATTGCTAGGGGACAAGATAAGAAGAAAGTAATTGCTAGGAAATGGATTCCCAAGGAGTATCTTGTGAACCCCGTAGGAAAGAACTAATTTTGGGTTTCAAAATCCATCCTTAAGGGTTAGAAAACCCCTAGGGTAGTCAACCATATGCAATTGACCTATATCATATTTTGGTTGACTTAGGATGGCGGGACAACATTTTTAAATAGTGTTAGGTGATGATAACGTGCCTATAAATAGTTAATAATGCTTAAATCATGATAATTAATGTAATTGCTATGTATGCTTGCAATCATGATTTATGATTTTGATATTTGGCACATAATCATGAAAAATAGGGTTAAATCGTGCTTTAGGTGATACTTTGTTTACTATCATGACATAATACCTAATGCATGATCATTAATTGATGAATACATGTATTTCATGATCATAATGTAGAATTAATTGATATATGCCTTAATGATCATGAGGATTGTTAGATTGATACTTAACCTTGATAGAATTGCATGAATATAATGGTTAAGTGTATACAAATACCCTCTAGGATACATCTCACACTCACAATAGGCTACCTTGATTGAAAACTTAGCATGGGTGAGATGTTAGGATGATACAAATGTCCACTAATGCCTATGGCATTTAGATGGTCATTTAAAGTATCAAAATAACAATAATAGACCAATCATGGGGAAGGCTTATGTTTAATTCATAGACATATTGCCCAAAGATCATGGTTGGATATTTCATATGTTTTCAAAACAATTTCTTGATCTAAAATCTAAGTATTCATGTTTTGAAACAATTGGAATCAAAACTAGGTGTTAAACTTGATACTCACATGATCAAAAACCTAGTGGTTTTTAAACCTTTTGGATTTTTGGAAAATACGTGAAAATATAATGATTTTTCATGACGACCTATATTTCATTGATAAATAATCTTACCAGAAATATGTTCCCCAAATTTCATGATTTTTCGAATTTTTTGGAATTTTTAATGCATTTCTGAATTTCGGTCCGAAAATCGAAAGTTGAATTATTCGGTAGTCCGAACTACTGATCGATGGCCCATCGAACAAAGAAAGGCCAAATTCAGGTTTTAGACTAATGTTTGGTATTTTCCTTCTATTATACTTGATGCCATGAGTTTATAACTTAATGTTAATCTTTTTGATGGAGTCAAAGGGGGAGAAATAATTATGTTTAAGTTAATTATGATAGGGGGAGAAATTTATAGAGAGAGTTTCATGGATTAAGGGGGAGTTTCATGTTGCTATATCATGTTTATGTTTACATGCTTTCTTACCTTAAAATTTTTTATATCAAATGTTTTTACCTAACTTAAACGGATTGCCACACATCAAAAAGGGGGAGATTGTTAGGGCAATCTCTTGCCATGATTAGGTTTTGATGTGTGTGGCAAAGGGTTTAAGTTAGTTTGTTATGTTGATTTGATATGTGCGTTGAAGTCGTGCAGGACTTAGTAATTTGCACATGGAGCCGTGGCGAGTTTCACATCTCATGACTCGGTCCTTGAGTCGGTGAAGGATTGCTTTGCGGAAGCCGTGCGCTTGGAGCATCCGAGGGACCGCCGGACGAGAAGCTTGGAGTGAAGCCGGAGGAAGTAGACTTCGAGGCAAGAGACGCGAGGGAGCATTGCAGAGTCATGCGCCTGATGCTGCCGAGGGACGTGGCCGCGAACGAAGAGAACTTCAAAGGCGAGGGACTCCGAGGGATGAGAGTGAGCGATTGTAACCCGGGAAGGGTAGCTCTTAGGTGAAACTTGGCCATTTGGATAAGTGTCGGATGAGTTTTCCCGACACCAGTCGACTGCCATGTCATGACAGTCGACTGCTCTGAGTCGATGGTTCGATCGACTGGTTTAAGTCAGCTGAATCAAGTTGATCACCAATCACGGCATGGGCGATCGATGGTTGATCACCGATCGCCAAGGGACGGCGGTCGATTGATGACACCGTGCACGCAGAATGGAGTCGATTCGAGAGCACTCGGTGATTGACATCGATCGGCCGATCGATGGGTGCCATCACGATCGATGCCAATACCGCTGGATAGAATCCAACGAGAAAGCGGTCGTTATTAGCAGCGGCTACAGACGGACCGATCGATCAAGGGCATCGATCGATCCTGTGTCAACGGGAAGAAACCCTCTTCCTCTATAAAAAGGAAGGGGATGGGGCTTTGGGAGGCTAATGCTTGAGCTATAAACTTCTCCCAAAGTGCCATACACGATTTCCACTCTTCTTACTTGTTTTAATTCCATTCTATTGTAAGAAAAGAGATTGTAAAGAGGTTACCTCCACCTAGCTTTGTGCTAAGGAGAGATCTAGTGGATAGATTGCGGAGTGATTCACCGTGGACGAATCGGACCGTGGATTAGCGGCGTAGCCGTGAACCACGTTACATCTCGGTGTTTGTATTGTTTATTCTCATTGTTTATTTGCTTGTCTTTATTTATTTGTATTTGCATATTCCGCTTGCGCTAATCTTTGTGTAGACGAGCAAAATCCGCAAACCAACGAACGAGGGCTATTCACCCTCCCCCCCTCTAGTCGGCCGTCACGATCCTCCAACACTTAATATCACTGTTTTAATTCTCTCATGTGTTTAATTATTGATTATTTACATGTTTTATGAGTTGGATATATTTTTGGACCTTTGTGTAAATTCTCCTAAATTTTGGACTTATATGCGAATTTTATCTTTATTTGTAGGAGATCGAGATGAGCCACTGGACTAGACTCAAGTTGGATCAAATATGGCTTCATCTAAGGGTCGTAATGGACATTTTATGCTGGAAGAATCTGAGCCCTTCATCAAGATCAGAGGAAATTTAATCAAGGGTTCAGATCTGTTTAATCCTGATCATCCGATGAGATCTGATTGATCTGAGCCATCCATCTGAATCTGGAGTGATACGGTCCATACATTTAGATATGGACATCTTGACCATTCATCCAGATTCGATCGATCATGATTATCCCTTCAGATTGATCAGATCCATCCATTCAGAGTTGGATTGATCACAGCCGTTGGATGCATTGCCTAGTTGATGGATTAATCAGATTCAATTAACCTAGCTTAAATGGCTGCGATCAGACGAATGCAGAAAATCACCTTAAAATCCAACATTTACCCATCGCGCAGCTCAGTCGGCATTTCTTCCTCTGCGATTTTCGCCCGACGCAGGAGCTCACCGCCGTCGTGCTCTCCCTTTCCTCGCCGGTCGCCGGAGAGGAAAGGGGATCCCCTCCTTCTCCAGTGACCGGTGCCCATCCACCACCTCTACCGCCGGCAACCACAACATCTTCATCAACAGTTGATTCGACCCATCTCCGTCGATCGCCAAAATTTGATAACATGTATTTTATGTCATGGTACTGTTACAAATTAATTACCGAATCCCCTAACTACACTAATATATCATAGTAGATGGCCCGAATCGTTTCCCAACAAGTGTAATCGACAAAATAGTAAACTTAGGATCACTAATTATTGCTTTGAGTTTTCTATTGAAGATGGGGGTTTGGGATTTTGAGCTCTAACCTACAGAACGAAAAGACAATGCAAGAATTAAAACAATAAAAACTGGAAAATGAACTAAATGATCTAATCAACCCAAGATAGGCCCAGTGAATGAACAAGGTCCTCCCGCTAAGTCCAACGAAGCTCGATCGAGACTCCGTAAATGGCGGTGGATGTGGCATGATACAAACTTCTGAATCCAGTAGTTTGATGGATGCTCCGAACTCTCACGGATCCAGTTGAGCCCTAGCAGCCGCCTTCACCTTCCTTCCATCCATTTTCCTCCTTGGATTCAAGGAGGAACTACTTCATCGAGAGATTTCGGCGACATCCTCCATCTTCACAACTCATCCACCTTCTCTTTCGGATTCGAGGAGGAGTTCCGCCCTGACGACACTTCTTCGAGCTCAATCGGATCCGCGAGAGTTCGGAGCATCCATCAAACTCTTTCAGGAGTTTGTATCATCCCACATCCACCGCCGTTTGCGGAGTCTCGATCGAGCTTCGTTGGACTTAGCCGGAGGACCTTGTTCATTCACCGAGCCTATCTTGGGTTGATTAGATCATTTAGTTTATTTTCCAATTTTTATTTCTTTAATTCTTGCATTGTCTTTTCGTTCTGTAGGTTAGAACTCAAAATCCCAAACCCCCATCTTCAATAGAAAACTCAAAGCAATAATTAGTGATTCTAAGTTTACTATTTTGTCGATTACATTTATTGGGAAACGATCTGGGCCATCCACTATGCTATATCAGTCAATGGATACACTGGCAATCGACTGCCAACCTCGTAGTCGACTGATCAGTCGGCTAGCGAGCATTCTGAGCTTGCGACCAATACCGTGATCAACTTCCTCCACGATGGTCGAGCAAGCCATCGATCGGCGCCCAATCTTTGGTAGTCGACGCAAGGGCTTTGCGCGAACGAGCGAGTCGATTCTCGACCAGTCGACTTGTCATAATCTCAGTCGACTGCTAAGAGTCAACTCAGCTGTCAAGTGTCAAAACACTTGACCAGTCGATTGACAAACCTCAAACATGAGATTTAGCCCCAAGTATGATACCCTCATACTTGCTAAACCACCCTTAGCCTAGACCTAAGCCTTCTACCCACCTCCATCAGCCTCATGCCTATCGGATCCCTCCAAGTCATCCATGACTTCTTCATCCTTACGTTAGCCTTCAGATGCTTCCATCGCTATATCATGCTAACGTGGTTTATACCACCAAGGCACATTTGGGCTTACGCTGGCAAGACACACGCTTGGACTTTACGCCGCCAAACCATTGGACTTATGTTGCCAAGACTCCCGCTTGGACTTTACGCCGCTAATATCAACCCTTGGACTTCCCAATTGCCAAGTACCCATGACTTGGACTTTCCTTGCCAACCCATGTTAGACTTTCCAATTGCCAAGACTCAAGTTTGGACTTTCCCTTGCTAAGACCCATGCTTGGACTTTCCATGCCAAGTACACAAGACTTGGACTTTCCATTGCCAAGTACCCATGCTTGGACTTTCCATGCCAAGTACACAAGACTTGGACTTTCCATTGCCAAGTGTCCCACTTAGACTTCTCCATAATATGGTCAACCCCAAATCAACCATCTAGTCAACCCTTGTCAAACAACGGTCAACTCCTTTGTCAAACATCAATGTCAAACATCAAAACACTACTTGAGTCTAACACGAGTCTGGTCAATCGTGACCTGGGCCGATTGCACCAGCAATCTCTCTTTTGGATGGTTGACAAAAACCAAATACCTTTGAGTTAGAACACTAACTCAATCCAATCCTTCCAATTTTCTAAATTGGGAATTCCCAAATTCTCCCAATTCTCCCCCTTTTTGACATACATCGAAAAGGTTCTCCCCAAGGGTATCATTGTCTCATATCCCAATGAGATCTTACAATCTCCCCCTTGGTCAAAAAACATCTAGGATGCCTTCACTCTTCCTAGTGATAAGTCTTATATCACTAAAGAGAGACAATCCTCACGTCTCCAAATTCTCCCCCTCATGAGAAAGAACACATCCATCATCCCATGATGGATAACCTCCCCCTAAAGGCTTGCTTCCCCTTGACCATTGCACCAACAATATCTTTGGAGAGTCACTAAGCCTATAGGAACACTAAACCATCAAAATTAAGGGCAAAAGTTCAAACTTGAACTTTCACACTCCTTAAAATTGATACACACCCCAAACAACTCTCCTAATCCATATCTAATGAATTTTTACCCTTTCCAATGTTTTTCAAAGCATATCTTAGGGTTAGGAACAGTTAGGGTAGCCTAACATAGCTGAAACATGGGCTAAACATCCTTGTTTACCCAAAATCAGCATTGATAGTCGACTCTGTCAGTCAACAGTCGATTGCCCTATGCATCAGTCGACTGCCCACAAGCTGGCAGTCGACTGATATCTACAAAATGCAGAAATCAGAGTTCATAAATGATTTTCAGAAAATTGTAAATAATTATTCAAAATATGAAAAATCATGAAATTTTATATGTATAATACTTATATCAATCATTATGGGTGAAAATATTGGAAAAATAAAATACCCATAAAATAATGAGATTGACACAAAGTTCAAAACTATTGAAAAGTTTAATATTTTGCCCCTACTTTGTATCAACTCTATCAATGGTGATTGCTATTAAAAAATAGACTTCACCAAGGTTTTCTAAAATGTTTTTGAAATATTTTTTAAAACGTTATATTGAACCATGGTTTTTGGGCTTAATGCACATGACTTGTATATAAGCTTTCCTCATGATTCATCCATGGTATAAGATGAGTTTGAGTTCATCTAAATACAAAAACTATGCACCTTAAACTTAACTCATTTCCTAGTATCTCATATGTGTCTAAGGTGTATCAATACACACACATGTCAATGTGATGTAAGATGTGGGTTTTGATCATCCTAAACTAATGCCTCATGCATTTTCTAAGGCAACACTACTTGATTCCCTTATAGATGAGACTTCAAGTCATGTCATGGTCCTTAAATCAATTTTCATTAAACCTAAATGCATGAATGATGATTATGCCATAACGATAACATAAATGAAACATGTGTCAATAATCATGATGTCATGACATATGATTAAATCTAAATACACATGACATAAAAAAATAGTCCTAAGCATAATCATGACATTTTATATGATTAAAAAGAAATACGATGTCATGACATGTTATATGACAATCAAGGCATGCCAAATAAAATATAAAAGTATAATAATACCTAAATTTTAATATTAGTTGCCATTTGTTAGGATTAATTCCATTTTTTCATATTATCACTCTTCTCCCAAGTGTGCCAAAAACCCAAAATGACACACTATGACCTAATTTGTGCCAATTTGATCAATTTTTCATCTTTCATAAGTTATATTGACACATCTTAAAATCCTTTAGGATATAAAATTAAACTTCTTTTCCAAGGTACTAATAACCTTGAAAATGACTGAAAGTGCCAACTTTGCTATGGTTGAGTTAACTACCCATCCAATCAAGGTTGACACATCCTAACCCATTTAGCGTAAATCAATCATGCTCCTAAGAACCCAATACCTATTGGAGCTCCTTGGGTTTACTAGGTATTCCTTAGGGATAACTTCCCTAGATACCCTCCTAATGACCATCCTAGGCTTAAAAGCCTTGGTCATTTTGGACTTGTCATAGTTAACCTTAGAGATTGCCTCCATAGTAACTTTCTTAGTGGTCTTTCTAGGTTTCATGGAAACCTTGGCCACTAGACACTTACCATGGTCAACTCTAGGGATGGCTTCCCTTGTGACCTTGGTTTTTCTAGACCTAGATTTAGTTCCATAATCAAATGGAACATTGTGATAAGTAGACATTACCTTCTTGGACATAGGCTTGTGACCCAAACCTTGCCTCCTAGATGGTTCTGTTGGGGATCTTTGGAAGGCTAGAGGGGGGTGAATAGCCTCTCTTGAATTCTACAAACAAAGTTAGCGGAAGCAAAGACAAATAATAAAGAAAACAATAGATACAAACACAAGCGCTAACAAGAATGATTTTACGTGGTTTGCAGATTAAGCTCCTACTCCACGACGATCCTTAAGGTGGATCAACCCAAATGAATCTCTACTAAGAAGGCTTTATCTTACAAGACTCTCCTCTTCTTACAAATGATGAATATGAAGATTGGAGAAGAGGAGGATTAAAACACTTAGAAAGATTTTAGAAAAACGTGAGAGATTGAGAGTATGTTCACAATAAGAGCACTAGCCTCCTCAACCACCCCATGACCTCTTTTTATAGAGAAGAGACTGATTTTCCCGTTGAGCCTCGATCAGTCGACTGATGTACAGCATCAATCGACTGATGTTGTAGCTGACACCATCCAACGGCTTCTGATGAGCCAGATCTGCATTCGTCACTGCCCAATGGGACTCTGATCAATCGACTGATGGCTCAATCAGTTGAGTGCTCCGAACAATCACTCGACTGGAGAACCTTCTGTGTCGACATCCACTTATAGCAGTTGACTCGCGAGGTATAGCGATCGACTTATGGTGGACGATCGACTTCAAACCCTAGCGATCATTGTTGGCCACAGAACTTCAACCCGGTCGAGTGGTGATCGATCGGCCGGGACGAAGCACCAGTCCACTAATACACTTCAAGTATGATTAAATCATACTTGAATTAACCCTCTAAACCTAGACTTAACCTTCTATCTCTTCCTTCAGCCTTGCGCCTCCAAGATCCCACCGAGTCCGCGACTCCTTCATCCTTGCGCTTGCTTCCAAGAGCTTCCCTCGATTTCGTCATGTCTTGGGTTTCTCTTTTGCCAAAGGACCACTTGGACTTTACGCCGCCAAGACTATATGCTTGGACTTAGGCTGCCAAGACCTTGCCTTTGGTCTTCCTTTGCCAAGGTCTGCTTGGACTTTATGCCACCAAGACTTCATGCTTGGACTTACGCTACCAAGACCTTTCCTTGGACTTCTCTTGCCAAGATCACACTTGAACTTTCCTTCACCAAGTCTTCATACTTGGATTTTCCTGTCACTTAACACATTCTCAATTAAATCACAATTAATGCCTAACTACATGTGATTATCCAAACATCAAAAGACAAATGCTTGGGGCATTGTTGCACAAACAATCTCCCCCTTTTTGATGTTTTCCAATCATTTAAGTTAGGTCTTAAAATATGCTCAGAAATAAACATTAAACATCATATATCAATATGAATTCTAACTTAAATTTCCCTTCTCCCCCTTTGACATACATCAAAAAGAGAAGGTCTAAAAGAAATTAAGTTATGTATGAGTAAAGTTTAGGTATGTCTTGAACTAAGGTATAAGATAGAAATAAGGCTCCCCCTTAATCCAAGACATGTTTCATGATGTGTAAACAACATGTTGAACAAAGCATAATATGAAAATATGTCCTAACTTTGCACCAACAATAAACATGATATAGACTTAGGGAATGAAAGGTTAATGTATCATAGAACTCCCCCTAAATCAATGCATCAAACAGTCCTATACCATCTTAATAACTTGGATTATTATACCATAGGGTTAGGACATTTAGGATTATACTTAAGACGATAGAACATGACTGAAACTGTAGAAATATAGTGTGGCAGTCGACTAATTACTGAAGCAGTCGACTGCCAATCCTGAAATGCCAATTTCAGCCTTTTCAGCCTAACTTTATAAATGCGTCAAAAATTTAAGAAACATCGAAAAATCATAAAATTTTGTGGACACATTTCTGAAACCATTTTATATCAAGGAAAAAAATAATTTGAAAAATATATGTTTTCCAGATTTTGAAAATGATATAATTTTGAGAACTAGTAAAAGCTTTAATGAATTTTCAATACTTTGTGTCACTTTTGCTTGTCAAGTAAAAACTATTTTTCAAAATATAATAAACATAGTTTAAAATATATTTTGTTTGACATTTCCAATCATGTTCTTAGAACTATATGCACATTAATTGTATATAAGTCTTCCCAATGATTGGTTCAATGAAGGATTAATGTCTCTAGATGACATTTTGGTTCATAGTAATGCATCATAACAAGCATGATGAACCAAATGCATCTTCCTAACATCTCACATATTGTCTAAGTGGCTTAATACAAAAATCATGGTTTCTTAGGTATTTTGTGAGATGCTTAGAGGTATAGTCCTAGATTTTCTATAGGATCATGCAAACCTAGACCTCTATTCTACTAAGCACATTCCAAGTTCTCTCCTAAGTGATGAATAATCCACTTCGGGGAGTGCCTTGGTGAATATGTCGGCTAGGTTAGACTTGGATTCTATGTAATTGAGTTCAATATCCCCCTTTGTCACATGATCTCTAATGAAGTGATGCTTCACTTCAATGTGCTTAGTCCCAGAGTGATGTAGCAGATTTTTGGTCAAATTTATGGTACTCACATTATCACAATAAATCCTTGACATTGGAGTAGTGTAGCTCATAGTCCTCTAGAGTGTGTCTCATCCAAAGTAATTGAGCCACACAACCACCCATAGCCACATATTCGGCTTCGGTGGTGGACAAAGCAACACAAGGTTGCTTTCTACTACTCTAACTAACTAGGGAGGATCCAAGAAATTGGCATCCACCACTAGTACTCTTCCTATCCAACTTGCAACACGCATAGTCAGAATCGGTGTACCCAACCAAATCAAAAGATTTTGTCCTAGGGTACCAAAGTCCTACATTTAGTGTGCCTTTGATATATCTTAAAATTTTCTTAACGACTACTAAATGGGACTCTTTGACACAAGATTGGTATCTTGCACACATACCTACCACAAATAAAATATCGGGTCTACTAGAGGTTAGGTATAGAAGGCTACCAATCATGCTTCTATAAAGTTTTGGGTCAATTATTTTACCTTCTTGATCATTATCTATTTTTGTGTTGGTTTCCATAGGATTTGAAACTACCTTAGCATTTTCCAAACCAAATTTCTTGATCATTTCTTTGACATATTTGGTTTGGTATACATAAATTCCTTCATTTGTTTGTTTGACTTGTAAACCTAGGAAGAAATTTAGTTCTCCAACTAAACTCATTTCAAACTCATTCTCCATATTTTTGATGAAATCTTGAAAGAGTCCATCATTTATTGATCCAAAAATAATGTCATCTACATATACTTGGGCCAAAAAGATATCCTTAGACTTTGATTTAATAAAAAGAGTTTGATCTACTTGACCCCTTCTAAATCCCTTAGACACTAAGAAAGATGACAATCTTTCATACCAAGCCTGTGAAGCTTGTTTTAACCCGTAAAGCTTTTCTAAGCTTGTATACATGGTTTGGATAGTCTATACTCTCAAACCCGAGAGGTTGTTCTACATATACCTCTTCCTTAATTAACCCATTTAGGAATGTCGATTTTACATCCATTTGATGGAGTTTAAAGCCCATGTAAGAGGCATATCCTAATAGGATTCTAATGGACTCTAACCTAGCAACCGGGGCATAAGTTTCATCATAATCAAGTCCTTCAACTTGATTGAAGCCCCTTGCAACTAGCCTTGCCTCATTTCAAGTTATATTACCTTGATCATCTAATTTGTTCCTAAAGACCCATCTTGTAGTAATAATGGTGCTATCATTGGGTCTAGGAACTAGCTCCCATACTTGACTCCTTTCAAATTGAGTCAATTCATCTTGCATTGCTAAGATCCAATCCAGATCAAGTAATGCATCATTGATTGATTTGGGCTCAATTTGGGAGATAAGAGCTATTTGACTAGTGGGAGTTCTATGGAAGGACCTAGTTCTAACACCTTGAGATAATTCTCCTACAACTTGGTCAAGAGGATGATTTTGATTAATCCTTAATGTTCTAGGAGGTGTATTAAATTGATTTTGATCTTGGTTATCCTCAATCCTCCTTTCATCATCGGAATCTCCTCTTACTCCCCCTTGATCATTACTCACTAATCCTCCCCCTTGATCATTACCCCCTAAGGTCAAGTCTTGAAATTTTTGGGTAATATCTTGATTTTTGTCATTGATATCATTATCAATGGGGGATTTCCTAGGATAGGTGTTAGAGGTCTCATCAAATTGAACATTTGAAGACTCCTCAACTATTTGGGTCCTTTTGTTGTAGACTCTATACCCCCTACTAGTGGATGAGTATCCAACTAGGATTCCCTCATCTGCTTTGGATTCAAATTTTCCCAAATTGTCTTTGGTATTTAAGATATAAGCTTTGCATCCAAAGACTTTAAAATAATGAATTGTTGAAATTGCATCATTCCATAATTCAAATGGAGTTTTACCTAAAAACCTATGGATTTGGACTCTATTTTGGATATAGCAAGCGGTATTAACCGCTTCCGCCCACTAGTAGCTAGGTAATAAATATGCGTTAAGCATAGTTCTAGCCACTTCTTGTAGGGCACGATTTCTCCTTTCCACCATCCCATTTTGTTGGGGTGTTCTAGGAAAAAAGAATTCATTCTTGTACCCTTGTTCTAAGCAAAATTTGGAGAAGTTAGAATTCTCAAATTCTCCACCATGATCACTACGTATCTGGTTGATTTTGATATTTCTTTCATTCTATACTCTTTTGCTAAATCCTATAATTATTTCTAGGGTATTGTCCTTATGTTTCATAAAATACACCCAAGTATATCTAGAGAAATCATCTACTATAACTAAGCAATATTTGCTACCATTCAAAGAAGGAGTACTATGACAATCAAATAAATCTAAATGAATAAGCTTTAAAGGTAAGGAAGTGCTAGTTAAGGTTTTACCCTTGTGTGATGACTTTGATTGTTTCCCTTCTTGGCAAGCATCACACATCTTGTCTTTGATGTATTTTAATTTTGGCAATCCCTTCACTAGCTCCAATTTAGCTACCTTGGCTATGTTCTTCATGTTGATATGCCCTAATCTCTTATGTCATAGCCAACTTTCTTCTTCTTTTGTCATGAGAAACTTAGGGGAAATGTTAGAAGCATAGGATAAATCAACATAATAAATATTTGATTTCCTATATCCTACTAACATGCAATCATTTAATTCCTTGTGTCTTATGAGGCATTTAGTAGAAGTAAATTCAACACTAAAATTGGCATCACATAATTGGCTAACACTAAGCAAGTTGAATTTCATATTTTTGACTAAAAATACTTTATGAACAGTAAGACTTGGGGATACCTCAATTGTGCCTTGTCCTAGAATTTTAAGTTTGACACTATTTCCAAATGACATGGTCCCCTTGCTAAGGTGATTGATTGTGGTAAATTTGCTCACATCACCGGTCATGTGTCTTAAGCAACCACTATCAACAATCCACATGCTTGGTCCTTCTACCTAAACAATATGAAAAACACAATCCTTAGGCACTCAAATTTTTGGACCAGTAGCATTAACAACATAACTTTTGGGAACCCATGCCTTTTTACCTTTGCTCTTAAGGGTTGATTTTCTACTAATGAGGGAGGTAAAAGCTACTTCTTTTTCCTTAGGTCTATAACCTATTCCGGCCTTGTTGTAAATAGCCCTTTGGTCCCTAAGTATCATGTCTAGGTATTTTGAGCCATTTGTAAATTTCTCTAAGCATGCTCTTAATTCACCTATTTCCTTTTTAAGCTTATCATTTTCATCCTTAATTGAACATGCATCATTACAAGAAAGTTCTACATTCCTAATTTCCTTGATTTCTACTTTCAAATCCTTAATCCTTGATTTTGATTTATTTAGAGCATTTTAAAGACATGCAATGGTTTTATAAAGTAATTCTATCCTAGGGGAGTCTTTTACCTCATCGCACTAGAGGACGATTCGTCGCTTGAGGATGATGATGATGACTCCTCACTTGAGCTTCCGGCTTCATCTTCCAAAGCCATGAGTGCTAGGTTGTGTGTGACATGGCAAATTTCATCCTCATCGGATGAACCTTCTAGGTTTTGTATGTCCCAAGTTTGGGCTACCATGGCCTCCTCCTCCTTCTTCTTCTTATTCTTGTCCTTCTTCTTCTTTTCCTTTTCCTCCTTTTTCTTTAGCTCCGGGCAATTTGGCTTGATGTGCCCCTTTTTGTTGCAACCATAGCAAATAATATTAGGAGTAGAAATTGAACTACTAGAGGATTTACTTTTTGAGGATTGGAACATCCTCCTCATATCCTTCTTAGTGAGCTTCCTTGATCTCCCACCAAATCTCTTCACATAATGAGCCATCTCACTAGCCGATAGCTCCTCATCACTACTTGACTCTTCCTCTGACTCAGATGATGAAGAGACTTCCTTCTTCTCCTTCTTCTTCTTGTCCTTCTTCCCTACAACAAGAGCTATACCTTTTTCTTTTGAAGAAGTGTTAGCTTGCTCATGTAACTCAAATTCACAAAAAAAAATCATCTAACTTAACTAAAGAAAGATCCCTAGAGACCTTATAAGCATCTACCATTGGTGCCCATAAAGTTGTTCTAGGGAAAGCTTGAAGCACATACCTTATAAGGTCCCGATTTTTGTCCTTCTAACCTATTATATGTAATCCGTTGACTATCTCCTTGAATCGACCATGCATTTGACTCACGGTCTCGTTGGTCTTCATGGTGAAGCTTTGTAGTTGACCCATCAATAGGTCTCTTTTGGCTCTTCTTGTCTCCTTTGACCCTTCATTCAATTCGATGAGCTTTCCCAAAGCTCTTTTACGGAGTTGAAGGGCCTGACTTTGGATAGTTGCTCCTTGGATAGACCACATTAAAGTGTGGTTGTTGCCTTTGCGTTGGCTTGCACTTTCTTTGCCATCTCCCTCGTCCAATCCTTCGTTGATATTGGTGCTCCATGTTCGTCAATCGGCTTTTCGAATCCATCTACAATGCTAAACCAATTATCAATATCATTCATAAGGTAGCTAGTATTCCATCATACCTTTCCAATATCCGAAGTCATTGGCGTCGAAGAATAGAGGCCTCGCCATGCTATATCCCTCTTGAAATGCCATCGTGCTCCGGTTGATTGTTAGATCTTCCGACACGATCCGGGCTCTGATACTACTTGTTAAGACCTATGCACCCACTAGAGGGGGGTGAATAGCGATTCGATGTGTCGATGGATATTGTTTGTGTTCATCTCTACAAAACTTGTTATGCGCAATGGAATATATAAAATAGTAATAACAAAAATAAAGACAACCACAAATACACCAAGATATAATATGGTTCGGAACCTCAAGGTTCTTACTCCACGGATTAGGCTCAAAAGAGCCCTAGCGATGTAAGCACACACCACTAATCAAATACTCCTTCTCGACAACAAGTCGGAGGCAGAGAAACCTCTTACAAGTGATTACACTAAGTAATACAAGGTAAAACAAGCAAATACAAGATGAATATACAAAACAACGTAAAGAAAAATTTACAACTATTGCTTTGGAATACTTTCTTGTTGATTGCTTGAATAGTGCTTGAAGACCCTGATTTGCACCAGCAAATCACCTCAAAGATGCTCAAGAAATCGCTTGCCAAATCCCTCCCTTCGTGCTCCTTTTAAACCTGCAATTCGGGATGGATTCCGCCTAGCAGTTGACTGATCGAGACCATCAGTCGACTGCTCCTGTAGTCGTTGTCTCACAACGGCATGAGCCATGTTGGATAAGTTCCAACGGATGGACCATCAGTCGACTGGTCATTCCCATCAGTCGACTGATCGAGTCATCACTCGACTGTCAAACCCTAACAGTCGACTCAGAAACATTCTATCCCCAGAAACTCCACCAGCAGTCGACTGATCAACATACCAATCGACTGCTCAGGCCATCAGTCGACTGCCCAATGCTGGCAATCGACTGCCAGGCCATTTCCTATAGTCGAACATCAGTCGACTGATAATCATACCAGTCAACGGATAAATCTCATCTATGAGGTTTAACACCAAGTATGATGCCCTCATACTTGCTAGACCACACATATCCTAGACCTAAGCCTTCTAGCCACCTCTGTCAGCCTCATGCCTATCGGATCCCTCCAAGTCATCCATGACTTGTTCACCCATATGCTAGCCTTCAGGTGCTTCCATTAGCTATTGTCATGCTAATGTGGTCTACACCGCCAAGGCACATTGGACTTACGCTGCCAAGACTCTGCTTGGACTTTACGCCGCCAACCATTGGACTTATGCTGCCAAGACTCCACCCTTAGACTTTATGCCGCCAATATCACCCTTTGGACTTCCCAATTGCCAAGTACCCATGACTTGGACTTTCACTATCAAGACTACACACTTTGACTTACGTGGCCAAGACTGCACCCTTGGTCTTTCCTTGCCTACCCATGTTGGACTTTCCATTTGTCAAGACTCAAGCTTAGACTTTTCTTTGCCAAGACCCATGCTTGGACTTTCCATGACAATGGTCAAACCATCGTCAAACATCAAAATACCACTCGAGTCAAACTCGAGTCTGGTCAATCATGACCCGGGTCGATTGCACCAATAATCTCCCCAACACATTGTCAGACATCATTGTCAAACATCAAAAAACTACTCGAGTCAAAATTGAGTCCGGTCAATCGTGACCTGGGTCGATTGCACCAATAATCTCCCCCTTTTGATGTTTGACAAAAACCAAACACCTTTGAATTAGGCCACCTCACTCAAATCTCCTTACCAATTGTCCCAAATTGGTAATCCCATAAATTCTCTCCCTTTTTGACATACGTCAAAAAGGTTCTCCCCAAGAAGGTCAATGTCTCATATCCCAATAAGATATTACAATCTTCCCCTTGGTCCAAAAACACTTTGGATGTCTTCACTCTTCCTAGTGATAACTCTCATATCACTCAAGAGAAGCAATCCTACAAACTCTCCCAATTTCCAAATTGGGCATCTCACATTCCCAATTCTCCCCCTCATGAGGAAGAACACATTCATCATCCCATGATGGATACCTCCCCCTAAAGGCTTGCTCCCCCTTGACCATTTCACCAACAGGTTCTTGCCTTTTACACCCTTGACATTGACTTCTAGACCCTAGATTTTGACAATTTGACCCCTTTAATTTGATTTTACATCTTTTTAAGGGTCTTTTCTAATTTCTCAAGTCTTGACCTCAAGACTTGATTCTCCAACTCTAATTGCTCAATCTTTGATTTTTTATTTGGTCTTTGGGCATTACTATTTCTTCTAGGCATATGCCTGCCCTTCTTAGGGTTAATACCTAAATGGTCTTCTACCTTCTTAATAGACTCCATAGATAGGATTTTTCTAGGGTTATTAGTCCCAAATTTCTCTTTATTTCTAAAATTAAAACTCTTAGCACCTAGGCAATAAAATCTATTATTTCTAGCATGCTCTTTATGAACAATAGCAAGATTACTCCTAGCATACTTTTGCCTATTACTTAAATAAGGTGCATTACTAAATTTTACCTTAGGGTTTGCTTTAGAAGCCCCCCTACATGTGATGCTCCTTCTTGGGTCTTCTTTCTCCCCTTAGGGCATTGACTCCTATAATGCCCCGGTTGTTGGTACTTGAAGCACACCACGTGCTCCTTGCTCTTCCTAATTGGGGCACTGGCATCCTTAACCTTTGGTGTCGGTTGAACCTTCTTGATTATTTTAGGACATTTACTCTTGTAATGTCCTACTTCCCTACACTCAAAGCATATGATATGATTTTTATTTATAATTAAAATGCTTGAGTTACCTAGGTCGGTGGTGGAATTTTGAGCTTCTTCATCTTCTCGACTGGAGGTAGATGGTTCCTCTTGAGTTTGCTCCGACATTGAGAATGGCCTAATCTCCTCCCCCTCAATCCTTCTTCTACCTCTTCCACCTTTTCCAATCTGAATGTTGATTCCCTATCAACTTCTGATTCCTTAAGCTCTTGTGATGAAGATGATGTGCTCTCTTCTTCTTGATCTTGAGAGGATGATGATGATTCTTCCTCCTCCGAGTCTTCTTGGACCAGTTTGGGATTTTCGTGGAACTTGACCAACTTGTTCCACAACTCCTTAGCATCCCTATAAATTCCTAATCTATACAAAATATTGTTAGGTATCAAATTTACTAATATTTTTGTTACCTTAACGGTTGTCTCGAATTTTTGCCATTCCTCCTCGGTCCACCTCTTCATCTTAAGGATTTCTCTGTTCTTTCCCCTCGGAGCATCGAATCCTATAATCACGGCAAACCAATTTTCTATATTGAACATTAGGAAATATTCCATCTTACCTTTCCAATATCTGAAATTGGCGTGTAATTGTAATTGTTATGTCATCGCCCAATTTCTCATTGAGCTCCATCTTCTCCTCTAGCGCGTTTGCTCCTTGGCGATTAGTCTAAATGAAGAGCGGCCTCACTCAGATACCAATTGTTAGGAATTGGACGTCGCTAGAGGGGGATGAATAGCGTGTTCGTTGCTTTGATGATGGAAATCGATCGCGTGCTTGCTACAAGTGTTAGTGTACGCAGCAGAATATATAATGATAAACAAAAACAAATACATAACATAAGCACACAATATAAAAGACATAATGTGATTTGGAATCTTAGGGTTCCTACTCCACGGATTGAGCTCAAATGATCTCTAGCGATGCACACACATCCACTAATCAAAAACACTCCTTCTCGATAACAAGTCGGAGGCAGAGAAACCTCGTACAATGATTAAAATTATAATACAAAGAAACAACAAGCAAGTACAAAGTAAATACAACAAGAGAAGTAAAGAATACTTTACAAAAAACTCTTTTGGATGCTTGCTTGTTGATCGCCTTGGACTAGCCTTGAAGGATTGGAAAGCACTTGTGCGGCGAGTTTGTGTTCGAACATGTTTCGTAAACATGTGCACAGTGGAAAAATTAAAAGCAATAAATCTAATTTATTACAACACACACATCACACGCATGCATAGTACAACATGTGTAGACATAATCGCAATTTCAAATTTTGCAATAAAAGGAAATTACTCTAGTTATACTTGACGTATCACGTGCAGCGGGAATGACATCAACCAGAGAAACTCTCGCTAGAATTGCCTCTATCCGTATCCACGTCGAGTATCGTTGGGATAGCTTCGCCAAGCTACAAGCCTCATCTTCGTAGAAGTTACTAGCCTCGTGTTAAAGACGATGTGATCGAGAGAAGATCACAATTCGAATTTGAAAATGAGTCTCCAAAACTCGCTTCTCCGGAGAGGTATTTGATGAACGGATATTTGTCGTGGTACCATTTCAAATTAATTACCGAACCCCCTAACTACACTAATATAGCATAGTGGATGGCTCGGATCGTTTCCCAACGAGTGTAATCGATAGAATAGTAAACTTAGGATCACTGATTATTGCTTTGGGTTTTCTAATGAAGATGGGGATTTGGGATTTGAGATCTAACCTACAATTGCAAGGTAATTAAAATCCTAAACTAATATGCAATAACTAAAACAAACAAAGCAGGAATTAAAGCAATAAAAACTGGAAAAGGAAATAATCTAATCAACCCAAGATATGCCCGGTGAATGACCAAGGTCCTTCGGCTAAGTCCAGCGAAGCTCAATCGAGACTCAAGGTGGCGGTGGATGTGGGATGGTGCAAACTCACGAATCCGGTAGAGTTTGATGGACACTCCGAACTCTCGCGGATCCGGTTGAGCTCGAAGAAGTGTCGTCGGAGCGGAACTTCTCCTCGAATCCGAAAGAGAAGGTGGATGAGTTGTGAGATGGAGGACGTCGCCGAAATCACTCGATGAGGCGGTTCTCCTCGAATCCGAAGGAGAAAAATGGGTGGAGGCAAGGTGGACGCGGCTGCTAAGGCTCAAGGGAAGAAAAGATTTAACTAACAACCTAATGAAAACATGATTAAAAGAAAGCAATTAAAGTAAAGCATGAAATTAAATCTAATCTAACTAACTACGGCCTAATTACTCTAAGAGGCATTTAATCAAACATTACATGTGCATGGAACAAATTAAACTAAACGTGTGCAATTCAAAACGTGGAAGATTGAAACTATTACAGACATCACAAATTAAAATGAACAACAATCAAAACACATCAAAATGAAGGAATTGCTGGAAATTGCTGGAAAAAAGGCTGATCGGAGCTGGAAATAGGAGCTGTGAACGAAGCTGCTGTGAATGGAGATGGAAACAGGCTGCCGGAGCTATGGAGGTCGGCGTTGTCATGAAGGTGCTGGCCGCAAAGGTGGAGGAGCTGGTCAGACCGGTCGTCGGAGAGGAATCCCACCTCCGATTGATCGGCAGCGGCTGAGCTCGGAGCGGAGATGGCTAGCGGCAATGAAATGGCGTCGGGTGAAATCCGTGAAAAGGGGAAAATGGAGGAGACCTAGCACCGGTCACCGGAGAAGGAGGGGATCCCCTTCCTCTCCGGCGACCGGCGAGGGAGGAGATGAGCACGGCTGAAGGGCTTGGCGTCGGGTGGAAATCGCCGATGAAGAAGATCAATCCGGCTGTCCACTAGATCTAGGGCTAAATGAAACTGATTAATCCAATTAAGGATTGTGCATCCAATGGCTGAGACTTCCCTGTCTTCGAATGGATGGATCTGATCAATCTGAAAGGCTAATCACGATCGGTCGAATCCGGATGAACGGTCAAGATGTCTAGATCAAAATGTATGGACCGGATCTCTCCAGATCTGGGTAGATGGCTCAGAATCAAGCTGCTTTCATCAGAAGGTCCATATCGTTCAAATCTGATCTCTTGATTAAATTGCCCTCGATCATGATGAAAGGTTCCGATTGATCAAGCTTAAAATATCCTTCTAGCCCTAGATGAAGTCATATTTGATCTAACTCGAGTCTAATCCATTGGTTCATCTCGATCTCCTACAAATAAAGACAAAATTTGCATATAAGTCCAGAATTTAGGAGAATTTACAATAAGGTCCAAAAATATATCCAACTCATAAAATATACAAATAATCGATAATTAATCACTCGAGAGGATAAAAACAATGATATTAAGGACCAAAATAATCTGACAAAATGAGCGGTTATCAATTCCCCACACTTATGCAAGTCAATAAATAAACTAAAAACAACTGAAAGCATATTTCCTTAGCAATTCCCAAGCATACATAGAAAATCGTAAAAGAAAGTTATCTAGGATTGTCAATTCTCAGAAACTCAAGCAATCATGGACTTAAATCTTGCACAAGTTAACAAACATGGTAACTTCAATCCATTATGAATAGACTAAGAATGATTAAGCCTCACAAGGTAAGTGGTGGTTTCTCTCGCCCTCATAAGCATATATAATAGTGGAGTTCACTCAAGCTACTCATGGTTTTTGAACTACCATATGCTTGCTTTTCTTCTACCTTCACCACTATATACACATAAGAATGCACAATCACTGAAGGCTTATTAGGAATGTAAGGGAAACATGAATGCAAGGAAAATGACAATATGTGTGAAAGGAAAGAAAGGTAAAACATGAAATAGCTACAGAAATGCAAGGAGATATGGAAATACTTGAATGCTACATAGATGAGTACAAGAAAACAGTGCCCCAAAAGTTTTCATCCAAGCTAGCATTTTACCATCCACTAAACATGTAAACAACCCCTATTACATTTACAATACAAGTCCAGATATGATATCAAATAACTCTCTCAATAGTTGTAATAAGGGATATCTATCACAAAAATACTATCACACAGATAAAAAAAACCTGCACAACATGTCAAAGTCTTTTTTTTTTTTTTTGGAACAAATGTTCTTTTTTTTTTAACTTTTTTTTTTTGACATGCAGTACACTTTCATATATTCTAAAACATCAAGCTCAGCTATAAAAATAAAAACACGGCTTGTCCATGGTGATCAAGCACGACATGCCTATGCTTACATTAAATTCTCCTGAACTACTCTCTCCCCCACACTTAAACTTTTGTCCGTCCCAGGCAAAAACTCATCATGAAACATCCAATATTCCACATCCAAGAATAGAAATGGAGAGAAGAAAAAAAAATAAGGAAAGAAAAATGTAAGGATTAACGACTAGGATGTTATTCAATAAGCATGTGATGATAAAAGAAGTAAAGGAAGCATGTGAGATTGCCTTCAAAGTAATCATGCAAACCTATGGTTGTGTGGTATCAAAAGAATCAAAGCAAGTTCTAGAGTTACAATAACCACAAGTGCACCACACACAAGCAATAAAAATAGGCTCAATCCTCACTAGGTAAACAAAAACAATCAACTCAGTCTATCAACATAGAATCCATCACCAAGTAGTAACCACATGCAATCAAATAATCCATTCATAACAATAAATCCTCAAAACTCGACAATCAAATTTAACTAGTTTTCACGACTTCTAAGATGATATAAAGGAATGCATAGGAAATTTATTTGAAAAACTGACAAAACAAAAACTCAACAAACAAAACATAACAACTAAAACAAAACAAATGAAGTAAAAACGTATATACAAGGAAAAAGAAAAGAGATAAGATGGAACAATCTCCCCTGAGGTCCTGGTGGTTGGAGAAGGTTCAGTAAGAGAAGCCACTCAGGCAGTGGAGTGCTCCGAGAGAAATCCCGTCCCGGTGGTTGAAGAAGATTCAGCAAAAGCATCCATGCCGGGAGTGGGATGGACTGAATGGGGGTGAGCGCCTTCATGATGTGATCATGATAGTACTGTGCTGCTCCCTCCAACATGATCGCCTTCTCATATGTTTTCTCTGGAGGTCTGAGGCGATTCAGGAAAAGTGTCCAGCCTTGGGGCTGGATTATTGCATTTTCTGTCAGGGCCTTCATCAGCAAAATTCTTGGAGTCTTCAGCTCAAATAGGAGTGTCCAGTCTGGGGGAAAAATCCAGCTATCCATCACTCCTCCGTCAGGCTTATCGAGTGGTTGCACAGCTAAACATAAAAATTCTGTAGGCACTATCTCATTTGCAACATCATCAGTAATAAAATTGCAAATAGGAGTAGCTGGCAACTCACTAACATCATCCTCAACCAATTTTTCTGACCCTGCTTCCACTGCAGACATCTCAGTATCAGTGGCATAAATAGCATCACAAAATAAATCCACGCCACTAGTAGCATCATCCACTTCATCTGCTACAACAACAACTTCATCTACAAATTCACATCCATCAGTATCTACAATAACATCACGACAAAGATTCATAGGAGTCCCGTGGAGCGCTAAATCATAGACATGCTCATCACTCACTCTACAATCCACTTCCTCACGCATCGCCAATGATCGCTGGTGGAATCTCCCTACCTTACGCTCGAGCATCCAGAAATGGTCTACCTGAGGTCAAAGGAACTCGTGGGCTCAGACTGTACTTTCGAATGACGGATTTACGCACTGATCTCTAGCCGATTTGTCCTTGTTTCGCTACAATATTGCTAGCTGCAAGAACATTTCTAGTGTATTTTCTTGACTGGGAGCAAGGGTTTCTTCATTGTAGTCTTGATATATTGGACTCTGATATGCTGGAAAAGGTTGATCATGCTGTTGTTGCTCATTTCCATTATCAAAGCTCTGATGACCAGTCCACCCTAAATTGTTGAATTGAGGTTGAGGATTGTTCTGTTGCGTGCTTCCATACTTGAACCCTGAATGATCCATCCAACCATAATTATAGGTATTTGAAAATGATTCATACCTATTCTGTTGTTGAGGTTGGAAGTACTCATGCTGCTCTGAAATTCGTTGGGGCTGATAATATTGCATTGAAGAATCTCCCCAATCATAACTATAAGAACTAAGAGTTGGATCGTATATGTTCTGATATTCTCGTGGATAGCTCTGAGGCTCAATAGGAAAAACACTCTGCTGCTCATTTTGGCCTGAATAATAAGTCTGATTGAAGTCTCCAAATCGCTGATAATAAGGATCCATGTTTAAAGAAATTTCCTGTTCTTTCCCTGAAATACTAACAAACAATATCAAAAGACATAGGAAGCATACATGATAAAATACATGGATATATAACAGATTAAAAGACTGAAGCCCTAAAGAAAAGTTTTTGAGTTTTGATTTTGATTTTTTTTTTCTCTTTTTAGAAAAATAAACAAACCATCCTAAATCTACTAAGCATCATTACACTCCCCGACAACGGCGCCAAATTTGATGAACGGATATTTGTCGTGGTACCGTTTCAAATTAATTACCGAACCCCCTAACTACACTAATATAGCATAGTGGATGGCCCGGATCGTTTCCCAACGAGTGTAATCGATAGAATAGTAAACTTAGGATCACTGATTATTGCTTTGGGTTTTCTAATGAAGATGGGGATTTGGGATTTGAGATCTAACCTACAATTGCAAGGTAATTAAAATCCTAAACTAATATGCAATAACTAAAACAAACAAAGCAGGAATTAAAGCAATAAAAACTGGAAAAGGAAATAATCTAATCAACCCAAGATATGCCCGGTGAATGACCAAGGTCCTTCGGCTAAGTCCAGCGAAGCTCAATCGAGACTCCGCAAGTGACAGTGGATGTGGGATGGTGCAAACTCCTGAATCCAGTAGTTTGATGGACACTCTGAACTCTCACGGATCCGGTTGAGCTCGAAGAAGTGTCGTCGGAGCGGAACTTCTCCTCGAATCCGAAAGAGAAGGTGGATGAGTTGTGAGATGGAGGACGTCGCCGAAATCACTCGATGAGGCGGTTCTCCTCGAATCCGAAGGAGAAAAGTGGGTGGAGGCAAGGTGGACGCAGCTGCTAAGGCTCAAGGGAAGAAAAGATTTAACTAACAACCTAATGAAAACATGATTAAAAGAAAGCAATTAAAGTAAAGCATGAAATTAAATCTAATCTAACTAACTACGGCCTAATTACTCTAAGAGGCATTTAATCAAACATTACATGTGCATGGAACAAATTAAACTAAACGTGTGCAATTCAAAACGTGGAAGATTGAAACTATTACAGACAACACAAATTAAAATGAACAACAATCAAAACACATCAAAATGAAGGAATTCTTTGGAAATTCTTTGGAAAAAGGCTGTCGTGGAAATAGGAGCCGTGAACGGCTGCGTGAATGGAGATGGAAGCAGCCGAGGTGTGGAGGTCGGCGTTGTCGTGAAGGTCTGGCCGCAAAGGTGGAGGAGCTGGTCGGACCGATCGTCGGAGAGAATCCCACCTCCGATTGATCGAGGTGAGCTCGAGCGGAGATGGCTAGCGGCGGTGAAATGGCGTCGGGTGAAATCAGTGAAAAGGGGAAAATGGAGGAGACCTAGCAGGTCACCGGAGAAGGAGGATCCCCTTCCTCTCGGCGGACCGAGAGGAGAGATGAAGCGGTGAAGGGCTTGGCGTCGGGTGGAAATCGCCGATGAAGAAGATCAATCCTCCACTAGATCTAGGGCTAAATGGCGATTAATCCAATTAAGGATTGTGCATCCAATGGCTGAGACTTCCCTGTCTTCGAATGGATGGATCTGATCAATTTGAAAGACTAATCACGATCGATCAAATCCGGATGAACGGTCAAGATGTCTAGATCAAAATGTACGGACCGGATCTCTCCAGATCTGGGTAGATGGCTCAGAATCAAGCTGCTTTCATCAGATGGTCCATATCGTTCAAATCTGATCTCTTGATTAAATTGCCCTCGATCATGATGAAAGGTTCAGATTGATCCAGCTTAAAATATCCTTCTAGCCCTAGATGAAGTCATATTTGATCTAACTCGAGTCTAATCCATTGGTTCATCTCGATCTCCTACAAATAAAGATAAAATTTGCATATAAGTCCAGAATTTAGGAGAATTTATAATAAGGCCCAAAAATATATCCAACTCATAAAATATACAAATAATCGATAATTAATCACTCGAGAGGATAAAAACAATGATATTAAGGACCAAAATAATTTGACAAAATGACAGTTATCAGTATTCGTCAACCGATTGACGAATCTTTGGTCCTCCACCTATGAGGATTATCGGAGATCGAATCCCCGATATAGTAGCCGCTGTCGGAGCTCCAAACGTCGTCCAAATGATGATCTGACACGAAAGGAAACAAGCTATCCAGAAAAATTGGACAGCTTGGTGGATGATTTGCGCCGGCCAAAGAGGATGGTCGGCCAACCCTTGGTCGTCGGAACCAAGGTGTGTCACCGGAGGGTCGCCGGATGATGGCCAACAGCAGCTTGGACACCGGCAGCAGGGTGGACGGCGGCACAAGGTGGCTGGCAGCTTGGACTCCTTGGGCGGCGGCAAGGAGAAGAGAGAGTGAGGAGAAGAAGATTATTTCCCAAAATAAAACTTAGGGCTCTCCAAAAACCTAACCGCGTTTTTATAGAGCCCGTGTTTCTTAACCATAAGAAAACTTCTCCTTAGAGTTATTGGTTCATAACCAAAATCCGTTAACCCGCTCCAATAACTTAAGTTAAAATAAACCGAATCGAGTTGGTCTATTTTAAGTTAAAACGAACCGAACCAACTTTGGTTCATTCGTTTAAAACAAATCAAACCCCTTTGGTTTATTCTCCACCATTGGATTAGAACCAAACCAATTTGGTTCATCCATCATGTCTTCATAAGACTCGACCCATTCATGCTTCCATTGCGACTGAAACAATTTCATGCTCGCTCCTTGTTTGGTCAAACCAAACCTAGTTTCTCTCGATCTGAGAATCTCATTCTCAAGCTTGTTTTAAATCCTTCGGATTACGCTCGTTGTACGTGTGACCAAATAT
The DNA here is from genome assembly GCA_025175895.1 of Wurfbainia villosa. Lineage (NCBI taxonomy): Eukaryota > Viridiplantae > Streptophyta > Magnoliopsida > Zingiberales > Zingiberaceae > Wurfbainia > Wurfbainia villosa. Next base: position 83,632,236 of record CM045994.1, on the reverse strand, counting down.
GTTCCCGATTTATGTTGTGTTGGTGCAGGGGCACTAGATAATCGAACCTGTGTTTTGATTATGGCAAAGACACAAAGTTAAGTTTATATTGTTATCTCACGAGCTAAATCAAGTGTGCAGAAAAGTACTAAAGCTGGAGCTGAAGGCTAGCGACACCCGGAGGAAGCCGTGGTGGTCGGGCGACACTTGAGTGGTCGGAGGAGCCAAGGAATCAGTGGAAGGCGGAGCGAGCTACTATCGAGAGTAAGCTCGTGTGAGTGAGAGATTGTAAGGTCGTGTCCTCTTTACGGGGGCGACCGTGGTGCGATTCGACTAAGACTTCGTGGAAGGTCTAGGTCGAGATCGGACGATTAAGAAACCGTCGTATTTATCATTTTCCGAGCTAATCTCTTCTGCGAAGTGGCGGTGGCCATCATTCTTTGGACATTAGGCGATCGGTATTATCGATCGTCATCGATCGGTGATGAGAGGCATCGATCGGTGATGGCGCGATTCGACTTTTTGCGCTAGGTCAAAACGGATAACGTTTGACGCAAAAATTTGGAAAAATTCATGATCCGTTCGAAAGAAATAGGAGACAAATTCAGAGGCTAAAGTCTATAAAAGGAGGAGGATTCATCTCCAAATCACATCAATTATTCATCAAGTGCTCCTCTGGCCTTGACGCTTCAACAGTCATGCTTGGCGAAGCCAGCGGCGTTTTGATCTTCTTAAGTAATATTTTTGATATTATATTCTATATTTTTATCTTCATAACGAGGTGAGGTAGGCTTGTTGCCTCATCCTCGTATATTCGGTTTTTGTAATCGTTGTCTCCTACCTCCAACGAGGAGGAGACGTTTTAGTGCTTTGCCCTCCGTACGCGGTCTAGGACCGATAGGGCCTTGGAGTAGCAACCGCTGGGTTGTGAACCAAGTAAAATAAACGTGTTCATTTATTTTCCGCTGTGCTTACTTTGCGTATCGAACGAACGAAAAAGATAAGATTTACGATCGCTATTCACCCCCCCTCTAGCGACGCTTCTCGATCCAACATATTGGTCATCTATAATTAACCATTAATTATAGAACGATCATGAGTGACACCTAGTAGTACATCATGATCCCCAATTAACCGGAAATTCAACGGTTGATCCAGAACTATTTCTGAAACCCTTCAGCAGCTACAATGAATCGTGCCCCATTCCCTTCAAGCATCTTATACCCATTTGGTTCAGGACATGGTCTATAGTGTCAGTCCCCACTAGGCTGACTACGTCACACCTAGCCCAAGTATCATTTCTTCATCCTACAGATTCTAGTTACTGCACATATATCCAAGAGTACCTTACTCTAAACATGTAATGCTTTGGCGAAAGACTTTAGTAACAATCTGACGAGAGGTCATGGGTATACATCTCCTCACAAGGAGTGGTGAATCTTTTATAGGCTATTCAAACACCTTCGGTCACTTCGACTTATACCCAATTATCTCGGGTCCACATCTCCTTGGAGATGCTTGCTTAAGATGTCAAAGCATAAGTCTCCATGGCCAAGATGACTTGAATACCGCAAGTCAAAGGAACATCGCACTTAAGCCGCAGTAAGAACTTCATTGACATATCCATATATGCAGAGAACCATATGAAGTCTTACAGGTGGTCACTCCAATGAACTAGTTACCATAACTAGCATCCACGATTAACTCCGGACATCACAATGTCTCCAGCCAGTGAGAATCAACTTCTTGGATACACCAAGGAGTATACCTCATGCTAGTCTCGATAGAATTGGTGGGGTTCAAATCCATCAATTCATCGACTAGGGATCATTCCAATACATCATAATTACATATGTAGAGATACTCACTAGTTGTGATCCAATCACAAATTCTCTCATGCTGTGAATCGTATCGTGGACATTCAGTAAATGAGTTTAAGATCCAATCAAATAAATTAAACATGTATACTCAAATAGTGTATCTTCATTTATCATATAAATGGTTCATACATAAGGCGATTGCCTTAGGACATCTCTCATATATTACTAACAGACTCCCACTTGGCCTAATGTCAATCGCCACACGGTATCCAATACCATAAGCTCTAACATGACCCTCAAATTTACTTTGAGGTAAGGCCTTAGTTAAAGGGTCCGCTAAGTTCCTTTCGTGAAATCTTCTCGATTTGTATTTCCTTCCTACTTATGATCTCTCCGATCAAATGATAGCGATGAAGCACATGTTTGGATCATTGATGAGACCATATCAAGTTGAGAGATGAACTTTTTATCA
>CM045994.1:83459640-83629865 GCA_025175895.1 Wurfbainia villosa | reverse complement strand
AGAAGGTTAAGTCTAGGCTTAGGTTATGTTTTCAAGTATGAATTAATCATACTTGGGGTGTGCCAGTCGACTGGAACATGGTGTCGGTCGAACTGGCCCTTAAAATGCAGCATTAGAGGTTGGAAGGCTGTTAGTCGATCGGGGTTATCCGGTCGGCCCGTGAAGATCGGCTTCGAGTCGACGTAATTCGATGGTGGCGGTCCATGTCGCCGTAAGCGATCTTCCCATGGCGGCGATCCCGATGGCAAAATGGCCCGATCAGTCAGCCGTGGCAAATCGTATAAGATCGAGCCTTTCCTATAAAAAGAGCCCAAGGGGAGCAAGAAGGGGCTAATGCTTATATTCTGATCTTTCTCCTAAGCTCCCACAAGTTTTTCAAGCTTTCTAAGTGATCTTAAATCCTCTCCTCCTCTCTCTAAGCTCAAGTTTCATTCTTTGTAAAGAAGAGGAGGTTTTTGTTGTAAAAGAAAGCTTCTTAGTGGAATTGCTTGGGTTGATCCACCTTAAGGATCGCCGTGGAGTAGGAGCATTATCTCCGAACCACGTAAAGGCTTTGTTAGCATTGCTTTTTGTTTTTACATATATTATTTGTGTTTGCTTCCGCTAATTACTCTTGTAGAAAAGAAAAGCGCTATTCACCCCCCTCTAGCTTCCAAACGATCACCAACAAGTGGTATCAGAGCTCGGATCGCATCGGAAGATCTAGCAATCAACCGGAGCAAAGATGGCTTTTTAAGAGGGGTATAGCACGGCGAGACCTCCGTTCTTCGACGGCAATGACTTCGGATATTGGAAAGGTAGGATGGAGTATTACTTAATGAATGATATTGAAAATTGGTTTAGTATTGTAGATGGATTGGAAAAGCCGGTCGACGAATTCAGAGCACCACTACCGACAAAAGATTGGACAAGAGAGATGGCTAAGAAAGCACAAGCAAATGCAAAAGCAACGACCACACTTCAATGTGGTCTATCCAAGGAGCAACTCTCTAAAGTCGGGCCCTTCAACTCCGCAAAAGAGCTTTGGGAGAAGCTCATCGAACTCAACGAAGGATCCAAAGAAACAAGAAGGGCCAAGAGAGATCTTTTGATTGGCCAACTCCAAAGCTTCACCATGAAGACAAACGAGACCGTGAGCCAAATGCACAGGCGTTTCAAGGAAGTAGTCAACGGACTACATGTTATAGGTGAGAAGGTCGACAACCGAGACCTTGTAAGGTATGCGTTACAAGCTTTCCCTAGAACCACCTTATGGGCTTCATTGGTAGATGCCTATAAGGTCTCTAGGGATCTTTCATTAGTTAAGTTAGATGAGCTATTTTGTGAATTTCAATTACATGAACAAGCTAACACTTCATCCAAAGAGAAGGGTATAGCTCTTTTTGTAGGAAAGAAGGAGAAGAAGGAAGTGTCCTCCTCATCCGAATCCAAGGAAGACTCATCAAGTAGTGAAGATGAGTTATCGGCAAGCGAAGTGGCACATTACGTCAAGAAGTTTGGTGGGAAGTCAAGAAGACTCACCAAGAAAGATGTGAAGAGGATGTTCCAATCCTCAAGAGGTAAATCTTCAAATAATTCAAATTCTTCATCTAATGTAACTTGTTATGGTTGCAATAAGAAAGGGCACATCAAGCCAAATTGCCCGAAACTAAAGAAGAAAGAGGAGAAAGAAAAGAAGCATAAGGAGAAGAAGGAAAAGAAGAAGACAGAAGCAATGGTGGCTCAAACTTGGGACACCCTAAGCATGGAAGACACTTCCGATGATGAAGAAGTATGCCATGCCACCCGAAATCTAGCCCTCATGGCTTTAGAGGAAGAAACCGGGAGTTTAAGTGAGGAGTCTTCATCCTCTTCATCAAGCGACGAATCATCATCAAGTGATGATGATGAGGTAAACAACTCACCTAAAGTAGATTTACTTTACAAGACTATTGCATGTTTACAAAATGCTTTAAATAGATCGAAAACTAGGATTAAGGATCTAAAAATAGAGATCAAATCACTTAAGAGTATAGATTCATCATGTGGTAAATTATCTAGTGATAACGATAAATGTACCCTTAGGGATGAAAATGATGAATTAAGAAAAGAAATAGGTAAATTAAGAGCATGCTTAGAAAAATTCACCAATGGTTCAAAATACCTAGACATGATTATTAAGGATCAAAGGGCCATCTACAACAAGGCCGGATTAGGATATAGGCCTAAGGAAAAGGAGGTAGCATTCACATCCCTTGTTAGTAGAAAATCCATAATTAAAAGCAAGGGTAGAAAGGCTTGGGTACCTAAGAAATTTATAATTGATGCTAGTGGTCCTAAGATTTGGGTACCTAAGGATTGTATTTTTTATGTGATATAGGTAGAAGAACCAAGCTTGTGGATAGTTGATAGTGGGTGCTCAAAGCATATGACTGGTGATGAGAAGAAGTTCTCCACTGTCAACCACACTAGCAAGGGAAAGGTATCATTTGGTAATAGCGGCAAACTTAAGATTCTAGGAAAGGGCACAGTTGAGGTATCCCCCAACCTTGCCATTCATAAAGTGCTATTAGTTAAAAATATGAAATTTAATTTACTTAGTGTAAGTCAACTATGTGATGCAAACTTTGATGTTAGATTTGATTCCTCAAAATGTTTTATAAGACACAAAACTCTAAATGATTGCATGTTAGTAGGCTTTAGGAAATCAAATATATATTATGTTGATTTATCCTATGCTACTAATGCTTCCACTAAGTGTCTTATTGCAAAAGAGGAAGAAAGTTGGCTTTGACATAGGAGGCTAGGACACATAAACATGAAGAACATAGCCAAAATAGCAAAAATGAAGTTAGTCAAAGGGTTGCCCAAAGTCAAATTCCTCAAGGACAAAATGTGTGATGCATGCCAAGAAGGGAAACAATCAAAAACATCACACAAAGGTAAAAATTTACTTAGTACCGCTTTACCATTAGAACTCTTACATATGGATTTATTTGATTGCCATAGTACCCCCTCTATAATTGGTAGTAAATATTGTTTGGTAATAGTAGATGATTTCTCTAGGTTTACTTGGGTATTTTTCTTCAAAAATAAAGATGAAACCTTAGGAATAATCATAGGATTTAGCAAAAGAGTAGAAAATGAAAGAAAACTCAAAATCAACCGGATCCGTAGTGATCATGGTGGAGAATTTGAGAATTCTAACTTTTCAACTTTTTGCTTAGAACAAGGGTACAAGCATGAGTTTTCTTGTCCTAGAACACCCCAACAAAATGGGGTTGTGGAAAGGAAAAATCGTGCCCTACAAAAAGCGGCTAGGACAATGCTTAATGCATACTCCTTACCTAGCTACTTGTGGGCGGAAGCGGTTAATACCGCTTGCTATATCCAAAATAGGGTATTGATTCATAGGTTTTTAGGAAAAACTCCATTTGAATTGTGGAATGGTACAATTCCAACAATTCATTATTTTAAGGTCTTTGGATGCAAAGTCTATATTTTAAATACCAAAGACAACCTAGGTAAGTTTGAGTCCAAAGCAGATGAGGGAATCCTAGTTGGATACTCATCCACTAGTGTAGGGTATAGAGTTTACAATAAAAGGACTCAAAGGATTGAAGAATCTTCAAATGTTCAATTTGATGAATCCTCAAATACATATCCTAGGAAATCCCCTATTAATAATGATATTAATAATGAAAATCAAGAAATTACCCAACAATTTCAAGATTTAACCTTAGGGGGTAATGATCAAGGGGGAGGATTGAATCAAGGGGGAGCAAAGGATGATTCTGATGATGAGCATAGGATTGAGGTTGATCATGATCAAAACCAAATTAGTACACCTCCTAGAACCATAAGAGTTCATCAAAGTCACCCCTTAGATCAAATTGTGGGTGAATTATCTCAAGGAGTTAGGACTAGGTCATTCCATAGGGATCCCACTAGTCATATAGCTCTAATTTCTCAAATTGAGCCCAAAACAATTAAAGATGCATTACTTGATCCGGATTGGATCTTAGCAATGCAAGATGAATTGGCTCAATTTGAAAGTAGTCAAGTATGGGAGTTAGTTCCTAGACCAAGTGAAAACACCATTGTTACTACAAGATGGGTCTTTAGGAACAAACTAGATGACCAAGGAAATATCACTAGAAATAAAGCAAGATTAGTTGCAAGGGGTTTTAATCAAGTTGAAGGACTTGATTATGATGAAACATATGCCCCGGTTGCTAGGTTAGAGTCCATTAGAATACTTTTAGCATATGCCTCCTATATGGGTTTCAAACTCCATCAAATGGATGTCAAATCGGCATTCCTAAATGGGTTTATTAAGGAGGAGGTATATGTAGAACAACCTCCCGGGTTTGAAAATATGGACTATCCAAACCATGTATACAAACTTAGGAAAGCTTTGTATGGTTTGAAACAAGCTCCCCGGGCTTGGTATGAAAGATTATCATCTTTCTTAATTTCTAAGGATTTTAAAATGGGTAGTATAGATCAAACTCTCTTTATAAAGTCAACATCTAAGGACATCTTTGTAGCCCAAATATATGTTGATGACATTATCTTTGGGTCAACAAATGATGAACTCCTTCAAGACTTTATTCAAAATATGGAAAAAGAGTTTGAAATGAGTCTAGTTGGGGAATTAAATTTCTTCCTAGGATTGCAAGTCAAACAAACTAGGGAAGGTATTTATATTTATCAAACCAAATATGATAAGGAAATGATTAAGAAATTTGGTTTGGAAAATGCTAAAGTGGTTTCAACTCCAATGGAAACCAATACTAAAATAGATAGTGATAGTGAAGGAAAACAAATAGATCTTACACTTTATAGGAGCATGATTGGTAGTCTCTTGTACTTAACCGCTAGTAGACCCGACATATTATTTGTGGTTGGTATGTGTGCTAGGTATCAATCATGTGCTAAAGAATCTCATTCAGTTGCCATTAAGAGAATATTAAGATATGTTAAAGGTACAATAAATGTAGGATTATGGTACCCTAGGACTAGGTCTTTTGATTTGATTGGATACACCGATTCTGATTATGCCGATTGCAAATTGGATCGGAAGAGTACTAGTGGTGGATGTCAATTCCTTGGGTCCTCCCTAGTTAGTTGGAGTAGTAGGAAGTAACCTTGCGTTGCATTATCTACCACCGAGGCCGAATATGTGGTTATGGGTGGTTGTGTAGCTCAACTACTATGGATGAAACATACCCTAGAAGATTATGAGCTATCTTACTCCAACATGAAAGTATTTTGTGATAATGTGAGCACCATTAATTTGACCAAAAATCCGGTGCATCACTCTAGGACTAAGCACATTGAAGTGAAACATCACTTCATTAGAGATCATGTGGCCAAGGGAGACATTGAGCTCAATTACATTGAATCTAAGTCCAACCTAGCCGACATATTTACCAAGCCTCTCCCCAAAATAGAATTTTCATCACTTAGGAGAGAACTTGGAATGTGCTTTGTAGAATAGAAGTGTAGGTTTGCATGATCCCATAAAAAATCTAGGTTTTATACCTCTAACCATCTCACAATAGACCTAAGAAACCATGATTTGTGTATTTAGCCACCTAGAAATCATGTGAGATGTTAGGAAGATGCACTTGGTTCATCATGCTTGTTATGATGCATTATCATGAGCCAAAGTGTCATCTAGAGACATTAATCCTTCATTGGACCAATCATTGGGAAGGCCTATGTACAATTAATGTGCATATAGCTCCAAGAATATGATTGGAAATGTCAAATAAAATAAAATTTAAACTATGTCTATCAAACCTTGAGAAACAATTTTCTATTGATAAGCCAAAGTGATACAAAGTTTGCAAAAAATATCATAACTTTTGCAAAATCTCAAGATTGTGTCAATATCAAAATTCAGAGGTGATATAATTTTAAAATAATTTTTCCTTGATAGGAAATGATCTAACAATATTAACCACAAAATTTCATAATTTTTGATCCTTATTGAATTAATTATGAATTTTTTAATTTTATTTATATCGAACCCCGGTTCGCTATCGCTTGATCCATTATTTATTTTATGGCGCCGACCGACCATTAATCGCAGATGCGACCGTCGCTCTCGATCGATCTCCGATCAGTTCGATCGCCGACTAACGGCAATGATCACGTCGCTTTTTAGGGCTTTTCCACCTGCTCGACTCCGCCAAAACTTCCCGATTTTCTCTTCTCTTCCTCTTCCGACGAACTTCCACCGTGACCTCTTAGCCGCTTCTCCTTTTTTCCATGATTTCACCGACACGGTCTCCCATTCAGAGTGCTTCTCCGACTCGAGACCTCCTCTCACTCGCTCTCACCCTAGTTTCCAATCAAGATCGCTTTCACACGGGCTAGGGTTCCGTGGTCACTCGACTAATCCTTTGATCTTCACCATGCCGCCTAGGTAAATTCCTCATCCCCGATCAATGTTTTGTTTGTTCCTATAATTTTGTTTCACTAACCGCTGCTTATTTTTTTGTCTTTGTGCATGCATCATCCTTAACCTACATTGTGCATGCTTGTTTTGTTGTCTTTGGCACATTTAGACTTAAGCATTATGCTACTAAGCGTGCGGGCACCTCCGACCAACGAGGGCCCGGCCAAACCCTCCACCCTCTGTCGATCCTCAATTTCCAAACTCCGCACTTGAAAGTGCCTTCAATAAAAATAAATTCCAACTTATTCCACCTCGATCAATGGATCCAAAATTTCTTAAAGACTACTGTTTTGATATTGTTCAAATCATCCAACACTACAAACTTGAATCATTAGTTTTTTGTGAACATCATGTAAATATCACTCTTCTTTCTGAATTTTTCAACAACTTGCGACCGGTTGGAGATGGGCTGAGATACCGAACTCACGCTTTCGGATCCGGATTTCGACCAGATCTGGACCGATTTTCTCGGATGTCTCTCTTCCGAGAATAATTTCATTTTGTATCCATCTTGGAGTGAACCTCTTCCACCTCCCATTGAGGAGATTTCTTTAGATTCCCTTCATACTACTTTCTATCACTCTCCTCGACCTTTGAACACCAATCTATTTCAATCACAAGAACTTTCTGCCTCTGACAATGTCCTTTATAAGGTCATTGCTCATTGTCTTCTACCTATAGTTACACGTGGTTTGGCCTTGGTTCGACCTACACACTTCCTTCTCATGCATATCCTTCGTCAATACTTAGACATCAATATTGGTCTCAATACCTTCCACTGCATCACTCATTTCATAAGGCCAAACAATGGGAAGGTTCATATACCTTTTGGAAATGTCCTTACTCAGTGGCTCAGCTCCGTAGGCATTGATGTCAACATAGGAGTCATTAAAATCATGAATAGAAAATTTGACCAGATGACTCGCCTGAGCTTCTCCGTTGAAGGCCGAGATGGTCCGCTTTTCTTGACCCTTCACGACGACCACGTGGCGCCCGCACTGCAGAGAGGATGCCGCCAAGGAGAGATGCCGAGGGTGTTGGCCGAGGAGCCGATGCAAAGGAGACTGCTACAAGCGATATTGTTCTGCCAGACACATCCTTCATTGCCCGCTTCGATGCTTTTGCAGAGCGGGTAGACACACATTTTGAGGAGCTGCGCTTGGGCCAATAGGAGCTTCTCCGGGAGTATCAGGAGCTCCTCTCCCTCGTGAGAGGGATGCATCGGCAGCAGCAGGACATTTTGGCGATTCTCCGCCCTACTACACCTGGACACTCACCTCCTCACGATGGTTCGTCATCTGCACCGATGGATGCTGAGGACGACGATCGTTAGCTAGCATGTTTTTGTTATTTTCTTTTTGGCCGTATGTACGACATAAACTCCTACTTGTGTAATGACTTTTGATTAATGAAATGAAATTGTGTTTTTGTTTGGTTCATTTCTATCAGTGCCTACAACTTGTTATTTGTCAAGTTTAGAAGTTGAGCATATAGTACGAAGTTATGAATATTGATATGATACAATTACACTTTTTGCGTCATATTTTTGTTATTTTGAATATCGTATCAATCCATTAATATGATGAGCATGTTTTTTGTCTAATATTTTTCATATGTTATATTAGTCGAATAAAATGTGTATGACGAGTTTCGTGATTTTTGTACATCCACGGAATTTTCTACGCATTTTTAAACCTTGACTGAAAAATTCGAATTTCAGATTTGTTTGATATCACGATCCGTTATTGGCGATCATGCCACAGCTGATGATTGGTGATGCCAATTTCATCGAACCGGTGACATCGCTTTTGGAATAGAAAAAGGTTTTCATCTTAAAATGTTCAATTTTGGACATTATATGATTTCCACAGTATATACATGATAACTTGTATGGAAAGACGAATTTTCTTGATGCACTGGTTTAGGGGGAGCTACATCCCTTATTTCTATAATTGTTGGTGCAAGGCTAGGACATATTTGCTTATTCTATTGCTTATGCTTTGCTTCACATGTTATTTCCACATCATGAAATATGTCTTGGATTAAGGGGGAGCTACATATCAATTTTATACTTTTGTTCAAGATGTGTCAATTATAATTCTTTCTTGCACTTATTGGATAAACTCTTCTCTTTTTGTTGTATGTCAAAGGGGGAGATGGGATATTTAAGTTAGAATTCATATTGAAATATGTTTATATGTATGTGTTAAAGACCTAACTTAAATGATTGTCAAACATAAAAAAGGGGGAGATTGTTGGTGCAACAATGCCCCAAGCATTTATATATTTTGATGTTTGGATAATCATCTAAGTTAGGCAATGTTTTGTGATCTAATTGTAAACATGTTTAAGCGACAGGAAAATCCAAGTATGAAGACTTGGTAAAAGACAAGTCCAAGTGTGATCTTGGCAAAGAGAAGTCAAAGGAAAGGTCTTGGGAGCGTAAGTCCAAGCATGTAGTCTTGGCGGCGTAAAGTCCAAGAAGTCCTTGGAAAAGAAAGACCAAAGGAAAGTCTTGGCAGCATAAGTCCAAGCATGTAGTCTTGGCGGCGTAAAGTCCAAGTATACTTTGGCAAAGAAGAAACCCAAAGCATGACGAAACCGAAGGAAGCTTTTGAAGGCAAGCGCATGGATGGAGTCGTGGACTCAGAGAAATCCTAGAGGCGCAAGGCTGATGGAGAAGCTAGAAGGTTAAGTCTAGGCTTAGGATGAATTAGTCATATTTGGAACATGGTGTTGGTCGAACTGGCCCTTAAAATGCAGCATTAGAGGTTGGAAGGTTATCGTTAGGTTATCGGGGTTATCTAATCGTGAGAGTCTGGTTTATCGTGGCGTGTGTGTGTTCGATCACGTTTCGTAAACATGAACACAGCGGAAGCAATAAAAATAATAAATCTACATTTATTACAACACACACAACACACGCATGCATATTACAACAAGTGTAGACATAACCATAAATTTAAATTTATAATAAAAGGAAATTTATCTACGTTATACCTTTCGTATGATGTGTAGCGGGAACGGCATCAACCGGAACGATCCTCGCTAGAATTGTCTCTATCCGTATCCACGCCGAGTTTCTCGGGATGACTTCGCTAAGCCATGAGCTTCGTCCTCGTACGGGTTACTAGCCTCGTGTTGAAGACGACGTGATCGAGAGATGATCACGATCCAAATCCAAATTCGGATCCTAATATGAGTCCTCAAAACTCGCTTCTCCGGAGAGGTATTCGTCAACCAATTCACGAATCCTTCGTCCTCCACCTCAGAGGATTACCGGAGATTGAATCCCCGGTAAGTTAGCCGCTGTTGGAGCTCTAACCGTTGTCCAAACGACGCTCCGACGAGAGGAGAAGAAGCTGTCCAGAAAACTGGACAGCTTGGTGGAGGAGTAGGCGCCGGCCAAAACAAGGAAGCCAAGTGCTCACCTTTTCACCGAGGCCTAAGAAGATCACCAGAAGGTCGCCGGAGGGTTCACCGGCTGAAGCTTGGACGCCGGCAAGGAGCTGGACGGCGGCACAAGGAGCTGGGCGGCAATCTTAGGGTTGGCGCCGAAAAACTCCTTCAATGGGGTGGGCGACAACTTTTGCTAGGGCTTGGATTAGGGCTTAATTATCCCTTAAGCCCTCTTTTATAGATAACTAATTCTCTTAATGGTTATTGGATCATAACCATTAGGCCCGTTAACCCGCTCCATTAAGATAAGTTAAAATAAACCAAACCATGATGGTTTATTTTAAGTTAAAACGAACCGAACCAACTTTTGGTTCATTCGTTTAAAATAAACCAAACCCTTTGGTTTATTCTCCTCCATTGGATTTGAACCAAACCATTTTGGTTCATCCATTATGTCTTCATAAGACAAGGCCCATCCACGCTTCCATTGCGACTGAAACGATTTCATGCTCGCTTCATGTTTGGTCCAACCAAACCTTGTTTCTCTCGGTCTGAGAATCCCATTCTCAAGCTCGTTTTAAATCCTTTGGATTACGCTCGTTGTGCGTGTGACCAAATAGGTTCTCGGTTTATGTTGGCCGTCTATAATTAACCAATAATTATAGAACGATCATGAGTGGCACCTAGTAGTACATCATGATCCCCAATTAACCGAAAAGATCAACGGTTGATCCAGAACTATTTCTGAAACCCTTCAGCAGCTCGAATGATTCGTGCCCCATTCCCTTCACTCATCTTATACCCACTTGGTTCAGGACATGGTCTATGGTGTCAGTCCCCACTAGGCTGACTACGTCACACCTAGCCCAAGTATCAATTCCTCGTCCTACGGATTCTAGTTACTCCACATGTATCGAAGAGTACCTTACTCTAAACATGTAATGCTTTGGCCAAAGACTTTAGTAACAATCCGACGAGAGGCCATGGGTATACATCTCCTCGCAAGGAGTGGTGAATCCTTTATAGGCTATTCAAACACCTTCGATCATTTCGACTTATACCCAATCATCCCGGGTCCACATCTCCTTAGAGATGTTTGCTTAAGATGTCAAAGCATAAGTCTCCATGATCAAGATGACTTGAATACCGCAAGTCAAAGGAACATCGCACTTAAGACACAGTAAGAACTTCATTGACATATCTATATATGCAGAGAACCATATGAAGTCTTACGGCAGGTCACTCCAATGAACTAGTTACCATAACTAGTATCCACGATTAACTCCGAACATCACAATATCTCCAGCCAGTGAGAATCAGCTGCTTGGATACACCAAGGAGTATACCTCGTGCTAGTCTCGACAGAATTGATGGTGTCCAAATCCATCAATTCATCGACTAGGGATAATTCCGATACATCACAATTACACATGTAGAGATACTCACTAGTTGTGATCCAATCACAAATTCTCTCATGCTGTGAATCGTATCGTGGACATTCAGTAAATGAGTTTAAGATCCAATCAAATACATAAAACATGTATACTCAAATAGTGAATCTTCATTTATCATATAAATGGTTCATACATAAGGCGATTGCCTTAGGAAATCTCTCATATATTACTAACAGACTCCCACTTGGTCTAATGCCAATCGCTACGGTATCCAATACCATAAGCTCGAACATGACCCTCAAACTTATTTTGAGGTAATGCCTTAGTCAAGGGATCCACTAAGTTCCTTTTAGTGGGAATTTTCTCGATTTGTATTTCGTTCCTACTGATGATCTCTCTGATAAGATGATAGCGGCGAAGCACATGTTTGGATCATTGATGATACCACATCAAGTTCAGAGATGAGCTTCTTGATCCAAACCGCTTCCTTTGCTGCTTCCAAAGCTGCAATGTATTCTGCCTTAGTGGCAGAATCCGCTATAGTGTCAAGCTTGGAACCTTTCCAACTTATTGCGCCTCCATTCTAGGTGAATACATACCCAGACTGAGACATGGAATCATCCTTGTCTGTCTGGAGCTGGCATCCGTATACCCACGTATCACCATGTACCCTTCTCCATATATTAGGAACACATCCTTAGTTCTTCTCAAGTACTTAAGGATCGTCTTAACAGCCACCCAATGATCCATTCTCGATCGGATCGCATCCGCCGTGACACTCAGAGCATACGATACATCGGGCCTCGTACATAACATAGCATACATGATAGATCCTATTGCGGATGCATAGGGAATCTTACTCATGCAAATCCTCTCGTCTTCTGTGCGTGGACACATAGACTTCGAAAGGTGTACCCCATGCCTGATGGGTAGGAAACCTTTCTTAGATTCCGACATGCTAAACCTCTTTTGCACTCGTTCTATATATGTAGACTGCGAAAGACCAAGCAACCGTTTCGATCTATCTCTATAGATCTTAATCCCGAGGATGTAGGTTGCTTCTCCCAGGTCTTTCATGGAGAATGTCTTGGATAACCAAACCTTCACTGACTGTAAGATTGAAACATCATTTCCTATAAGTAGTATGTCATCGACATACAATATCTGGAATACGACTGCACTCCCACTAACCTTCTTGTACACACAAGGTTCGTCTGGATTTTGTGAGAAATCAAACTTTTTGATTGTCTCATCAAAACGGATATTCCAGCTCCTGGATGCTTGCTTCAATCCATAAATGGACCGTCGCAATTTGCATACCTTGGTTTTATCAACTGATGTGAAACCCTCAGGCTATATCATATACACGTCCTCGAGCAGTTTTCCATTAAGGAAAGCTGTTTTCACATCCATCTTCCATATCTCATAATCATAATGAGCCGCTATGGCCAGGAGCATTCGAATGGATTTAAGCATAGCTACAGGCGAATAGGTTTCGTCATAATCAACACCTTGCTTTTGACGATATCCTTTTGCCACCAATCTAGCCTTATATGTAATCACATTACCATCCATGTCGGTTTTCTTCTTGAAAACCCACTTGCACCCTATAGGCTTTATGCCTTCAGGTGGGTCAACCAAGTTCCAAACTTGGTTTTCATACATGGAATCCATTTCCGACTTCATGGCACCAAGCCACTTATCCCTTTCTGAACTTGTCAGCACTTCTTCATAACTGGTAGGCTCCTCATCATCAATGAGTAACACGTCGTTCGATTCACTTACGAGAAATCCATATCTCTCAGGAATATTGCGTGTTCTACCAGATCTACGAAGATGTGGTGTTATAATAGGTCCAGCCGATTGCTCATCACTATGAGTTGTCGGCTGTTGTGCTTCACCAGGTATCTCATTAATGTCTATTTGAGTCTCTCGAGCCTTCTCAAGCTCGACGACACTCCCACTGTTTTCTTGCAAGAGAAACTCTTTCTCTAGAAACACAACATGCCTTGAAACAAACACCTTTTGTTCCACAGGATGATAGAATTGGTAACCCCTTGTTTCCTTAGGGTATCCAACAAATAGACATTTATCAGACTTAGCATCCAGTTTGTCTGATACAGTCCGCTTCACATAAGTAGGACAACCCCATATCTTCATGTAAGATACATGAGGTTTCTTACCATTCCATATCTCATATGGAGTAGTTGAGACTACCTTGGTAGGCATTTTGTTTAACAAGTAAACAGCTGTCTGAAGTGCATAGCCCCAAAAGGACTTAGGAAGAGTCGCATGATTCATCATTGACCTGACCATGTCCAACAAGGTCCGGTTACGCCTCTCAGATACACCATTATGCTGTGGTGTATATGGCGGAGTCCATTGAGACAATATACCATTGTCTCTTAGATAATCAAGAAACTCTTAACTTAAGTATTCACCACCTCGATCCGATCGAAGTATTTTAATACTCTTATCATGTTGTTTCTCTACTTCATTTCTGAATTCTTTGAACCTTTCAAAGGCTTCAGACTTGTATTTCATCAAGAACACATACCCAAGCCGTGAGTGATCATCGGTGAAGGTAATGAAGTAGCTATAGCCTCCTAATGCTTGAGTTGATATAGGTCCACATACATCAGTATGTATTAGTCCTAGTAACTCTCCCACTCGTTCACCTTTTCCAGTAAAAGGTAACTTAGTCATCTTGCCTTTTAAGAATGATTCGCATGTATCATATGAGTCCTATTCAAACGATTCCAGAATTCCACATCGGTGTAATTCGGACATGCATTTCTTGCTTACATGGCCAAGACGACAATACCACATGTAGGAGTCTAATTGATTATCTTTTCGAGCACGCTTGTTGCTCGCTTCGATATTGAAAATATCACTGGATACGTCCAACGTATAAACACCATTGCTTAAAGTTCCAGTCCCTTAAAGAACTCCATTCAAAGTTATGTAACAACAATTGTTACTAAAAGTCAAATGGTACCCATTTCTATTTAAACAAGAAATAGAAATGATGTTCTTTATCAACGAATGAACATAAAAGCAATTTTCCAGTTCTAAGACAAGTCCTACAGGGAGTTCCAATAAATACGTTCCGATGGCGAGTGCAGCAACCGTTGCTCCATTCCCAACACGTAAATTTGACTCTCCCTTGACGAGTCTTCTTCTATTCCTTAGCCCATGTATGTCATTACATATATGTGAGCCACACCCAGTATCAAATACCCAAGTGTCTGAGGAAATAGAATGACAATCAATAAAGAAGATTTCTGAAGAAGATTGGGCATCCGATGCCTTATCCTTCTTCACGGACTCAAGATAAATCTTGCACTTTCTTCGCAAATGGCTCTCCTTGCCATAATGATGGTAAGTTTTCTTTTGTGCTAGTTCTACCTTCTTATCCCTTCTCTTCTTTCCCTTCTGCTGTTCCTTTGACTTCCTCTTAGAACCTTTCTTTGAGGAATCAACTAATAAAGACTTGTCCCTCGCTCATGCTTCTCGAGAAGACTCCACGGTCTTCAAAGATATTGAGCAAGAGCATACAGATGAACCTTCTAGCATCTCAGAGGTGAAGAGGAGCTTTGAGACTTCGAACCTTTCGAATCTCACTTGCTCATCAACCAACTCACAAAGATGAAGGACTACGATATGAGCATCCATATGCTCATGCTGCTTTCGTAGCTTGGGTTCCATCGTGGCTAGCATGATGCAACTCATTTGTTCAGAATCACTCACATGTTTTTGATAGGCCAACAATTGGTCCAGAGTTGCATCGTCACTAGGACGGGCGGGAAGAGGCGCTTCGAGGACATTTGCAAGCTTTTCAACCTTGAGAACAATTCTCAAGCTTCTAAGCCATTCCAAGAAGCTCGGCCCAGTCAATTTATTCGAATCCAAAATGGAACGCAAATTCAAAGACATCATGATCAATCTTAGAAATACAAAACGAGCATATATGAGAAAATGATTTTTAAAATGCATTAATATACATTTATAAATCCCATTCATTTTTCGAATTTCAAAAACCCCAAAATCACTTCGGGAGATCGTAGGTCCATCTCCGAATGGGCTGATATCCATTATAGTTATGAACAACCTTGGAGAGAGTCCAACAAGCCATTCATAACTATGACGGTAGGTATCATCTATACCGATTGCATATCACGTATATGCAACTATCACAATGTGCTATCAACTAATTGAATGTTCACACATACATTGGGTTGTTAACACATTAACAAGTATGCATCATATGCATAGCACCCAACTTCACCTCCCTTTACATCGACCTTGGAGAGAGTCCAACAAGCCGATGCTCCAGGTTAAAGCCAACCCATTAATCGGGAAATAATTTTAATATGGTTAGAGCGCATTCAACCAATTAGCCCAGCTTGGAGAGAGTCCAACAACCAAAGCTAACGATTTACCTCTGACTCTTACCATATTAGTATTAAACTATTCCATGGTTTGAACATGTTCGGGTTCGAGCCGGGCTTGGAGAGAGTCCAACAACCCAAACAAGAAACGAAACTCTGGTTCTAATCATATTAATGGAAGGTGTAGGCTTTAATATTGTTTAAGGGTTTATGTCTCATCCTCTTTGCATGCAAATAACTATTATCTACATGACATGACATACATGACATACATCTACATGTCATGACACGCATGGCATAATGTTATGCATCTAATGCAATTACATGGCATACAATTATGTCATGTATATAATTTCCTTATATGTCATAACTATTTATGGAAATAAAATATGTTTAAGATTTGATTCTCCAAATCAAATCATAATTAAATTAGGAAACAAATTTCCAAATCTAATCACATATTTTATTCATGGAATTATTTGATTAAGGAAAATCTATTTAGGAAACCAATTTCCTAAATCATTAAAACTACTTATGGAAATAAAATATTTTAAGATTTGATTTCCCAAATCAAATCATGATTAAATTAGGAAACAAATTTCCAGAATCTAATCAAATATTTTATTTATGGAAAATATCAATTTCCATAAATACTTCCAACTTTCCAAAAGTGGAAGATTTCCATAAATACTTCTAGACTTTCCAAAATTGAAAAATTTCCATAAATACTTCTAAATTTCCAAAATTAAAAATTCCAGAAATACATTATGACTATCGCAAAACCATTTTACGATTATGTCGATACACAACCTGGGCTCTGATACCACTGTTGGGTTTCAAGATCACAAGGCGTGTGTGTTCGATCACGTTTTCGTAAACATGAACACAAATGAAGCAATAAAAATAATAAATCTACATTTATTACAACACACACAACACACGCATGCATATTACAACAAGTGTAGACATAACCGTAAATTTAAATTTGCAATAAAAGGAAATTTATCTACGTTATACCTTTCGTATGATGTGTAGCGGGAACGACATCAACCGGAACGATCCTCGCTAGAATCGTCTCTATCCGTATCCACGCCGAGTTCCTCGGGATGACTTTGCTATTACAGCAAGTGTAGACATAAGCAGTAAATTAAAATTGTAATAAAGGAAATTAAACTACGTTATACCTTTCGTATGGCGTGTAGCGGGAAACGGCATCAAGCGGAGCGATCCTCGTAGAATCGTCTCTATCCGTATCACGCCCGAGCTCCTCGGGATGACTTCGGCTAAGTCGCGAGCCGTCTTAAATGCGGGTTACTAGCCTCGTGTTGAAGGCGGCGTGATCGAGAGATGATCACGATCGAATCCAAATTCGGATCCAAAGCGAGTTCTCAAAACTCGCTTCTCCGGAGAGGTATTCGTCAACCGTTTGGCCGAATCGCCCGTCCTCCACCTCAGAGGATTACGGAGATCAAATCCCGGATAAGTTAGCGCTGTCGGGCACTAACCGTCGTCCAAGCGGCGCTCCGGCGAAGGAGGAAGCTGTCCAGAAAACTGGACAGCTTGGTGGAGAGTAGCGCCCGGCCAAAACAAGGAGAGAAAGGCCTCACCTTGATGCCAAACCTATAGGAGATCACCGGAGGGTCGCCGGAGGTTCACCGGCTGGAGCTTGGACGCCGGCAAGGGTCTTGGACGGCGGCACAAAGCTGGGCGGCGGCAGATTTAGGGTTGGCGCCGAAAACTCCAACAATTGGAGTGGGCGGCAACTCTAAGAGGCTAGGGTTTTGGATGATTAGATTAGGGTTTAACAATCCCTTAAGCCCTCTTTTATAGAGAACTAATTCTCTTAATGGTTAATGGATCATATCCATAAAGCCCGTTAACCCGCTCCATTAGGATAAGTTAAAATAAACCAAACCATGATGGTTTATTTTAAGTTAAAACGAACCGAACCAACTTTTGGTTCATTCGTTTAAAATAAACCAAACCCTTTGGTTTATTCTTATCCATTGGATTAGAACCAAACCATTTTGGTCCATCCATTACGTCTTCATAAGACGCAGCCCATCCATGCTTCCATTGCGACTGAAACGATTTCATGCTCGCTTTATGTTTGGTCCAACCAAACCTAGTTTCTCTCGGTCTGAGAATCCAATTCTCAAGCTCGTTTTAAATCCTTTGGATTACACTCGTTGTGCGTGTGACCAAATAGGTTCTCGATTTATGTTGGCCGTCTATAATTAACCATTAATTATAGAACGATCATGAGTGGCACCTAGTAGTACATCATGATCCCCAATTAACCGAAAAGATCAACGGTAGATCGAACTATTTACGAAACCCTTGATGGCTCGAATGAATCGTGCCCCATTCCCTTCACTCATCTTATACCCACTTGGTTCAGGACATGGTCTATTGTGTCAGTCCCCACTAGGCTGACTACGTCACACCTAGCCCAAGTATCATTTCCTCGTCCTACGGATTCTAGTTACTCCACATGTATCGAAGAGTACTTTACTCTAAACATGTAATGCTTTGGCCAAAGACTTTAGTAACAATCCGACGAGAGGCCATGGGTATACATCTCCTCGCAAGGAGTGGTGAATCCTTTATAGGCTATTCAAACACCTTCGATCACTTCGACTTATACCCAATCATCCCGGGTCCACATCTCCTTAGAGATGTTTGCTTAAGATGTCAAAGCATAAGTCTCCATGATCAAGATGACTTGAATACAGCAAGTCAAAGGAACATCGCACTTAAGCTACAGTCAGAACTTCATTGACATATCTATATATGCAGAGAACCATATGAAGTCTTATGGTCACTCCAATGAACTAGTTACCATAACTAGCATCCACGATTAACTCGGACATCACAATGTCTCGGCCCGGTGAGAATCGGTGCTTGGATACACCGAGTATACCTCGTGCTAGTCTCAGCGAATTGATGGTGTCGATTCATCAATTCATCGACTAGGGATAATTCCGATACATCACAATTACACATGTAGAGATACTCACTAGTTGTGATCCAATCACAAATTCTCTCATGCTGTGAATCGTATCGTGGACATTCAGTAAATGAGTTTAAGATCCAATCAAATACATAAAACATGTATACTCAAATAGTGAATCTTCATTTATCATATAAATGGGTCATACATAAGGCGATTGCCTTAGGACATCTCTCATATATTACTAACATCCAGGAAATCAGATGACTGGCTGAGGGGGAGATTACCGTATACTTGGTCGATGCCACGAAGGTGGCGGCTGTTATAGTGGGAGATGTTTATTTATCTTTTAAGAAAAATAAAGTTTTGGTTCTTAAGAATAGCCTTTATATACCTTTATTTAGAAAGAATTTAATTTCGGTTTCTAAATTGTTTATGGATGGATATTCTATTTCTTTTAATAATGAGTTGTTATAAAAAGAAATAGGGAGTTTATCTGTTCGGGTGCATTGATAGGAAATTTATACACACATGAACCAAAAGCTCCCACGATGCAAATTGAAGTTAATAACTCATCTTCTTGTTCCAATAAGAGAAAAGAACCTTCGAAGATGAACCAAACATATCTTTGGCATCTAAGACTTGGTCATATTAACCTAAGCAGAATTCAAAGGTTGATTGCTGATGGAACTTTGGGTTCATTAGTGGTGGAAGATTTCCTAACCTGCGAATCTTGCTTGGAGGGTAAAATGACTAAGAGGCCTTATAAGGCCAAGGGGTATAGAGCCAAAGATGTGTTAGAATTAGTTCATTCTGATTTGTGTGGTCCTATGTCTATCCAGGCTAGAGGTGGTTTTGAGTATTTCGTCTCTCTTATAGATGATTATTCGAGATATGGATACATTTACTTGATGCGCCGCAAGTTTGAATGCTTTGACAAGTTCAAAGAATTCAAGGCTGATGTGGAGAAACGTCAAGGTAAAAGTATCAAGACACTACGATCTGATCGTGGTGGTGAGTACCTCTTTGGAGAGTTTAGGAATACTTATCAGAGGCTGGGATTCAATCCCAATTTTCTACACCTGGCACACCCCAGCAGAATGGTGTAGCAAAGTGAAGGAATAAGACTCTTATGGAGATGTTTAGACCGATGATGAGTTATTCTGAGTTGCCAGATTCGTTCTGGGGATATGCTCTAGATACGGCAGTGTATATTCTGAATTTGGTCCCATCTAAATCAGTGCCTTATACTCCCACAGAATTGTGAACTGGGCGAAAGCCTAGTCTAAGACATATTCGAATTTGGGGGAGTCCAGCACATGTGCTGAAGGCAGATGCTGGTAAGTTGGAACCTCGTACAGAAGTACGCATGTTTGTTGGCTATCCTAGAGGAATGAAAGGTGGTTTGTTTTATAGTCCTAGATATCAGAGGGTGATCGTTAGCACGAATGCCAGATTTCTATAGGAAGACTATGTGATGAACCACAAGCCCATGAGTAAGATTGTTCTGGAGGAATTGAAAGGGGAAGTCACTTCTTCAGTACCACCGGTACAAGAGGATATACCACAAGTCACTGCACCGCGTGTCACAGAGGATACACAGGTGATACCTCATCATAGTGGGAGGGTTGTTAGATAGCCCGATAGATTCATGTTCTTGGGAGAATCTTCTGATTTGGTGCCCTGGTGAACATGAACCTGATCCCTAGACATATGACGAGGCAATCCAAGATAAAGATGCGGTATCTTGGCAAAGTGCAATGAATGCTGAGATTAAATCTATGAATTCAAATCAGGTCTGGGAGCTAGTCGAACCACCCGATGGTGTAAAAACCATTGGATGCAAGTGGATCTACAAAAGAAAGAGAGGAATAGATGGGAAGGTTGAGACCTTCAAAGTGAGGCTTGTTGCGAAAGGGTATACTCAGAAAGAGGGTATCGATTATGAGGAGACCTTTTCGCCGGTAGCCATGCTTAAGTCTATCCGGATTCTCTTATGCATTACTGCTCATATAGATTATGAGGTATGACAGATGGATGTTAAGACAACTTTCCTTAATGGTAGTCTTGAGGAAAACATCTATATGAAGCAACGAGAGGGATTCATTGAAAAGGGCAAAGAGCATCTGGTATGTAAGCTTAATCGATCCATTTATGGATTGAAGCAAGCTTCGAGGTCTTGGAACATCCGCTTTGATGAAGTAATCCAGTCTTATGGATTTATTCAAAGTCCGGATGAGTCTTGTGTATACAAGAGATGTGACGGAAATGTAGTGGTATTTCTTATACTATACGTAGATGACATTTTGTTAATTGGCAACAATGTCAAGGTGTTATCGGACGTAAGGGTATGATTGTCCAAACAGTTTGATATGAAGGACTTGGGAGAAGTGGGACACATCCTTGGGATCAAGGTTATAAGGGATCGCAAGAAAAGGATGTTGTGCTTATCTCAAGCTTCATACATAG
Source organism: Wurfbainia villosa (assembly GCA_025175895.1). Taxonomy (NCBI): domain Eukaryota; kingdom Viridiplantae; phylum Streptophyta; class Magnoliopsida; order Zingiberales; family Zingiberaceae; genus Wurfbainia; species Wurfbainia villosa. The sequence continues at coordinate 83,608,811 of CM045994.1, read as the reverse complement.
ACACAATTATGGATCGTTTTAGCATGCAAAACTCCAAGAAAGGTTTTCTGCCTTTCAGGCATGGAGTTCCTTTATCCAAGGAGATGTGTCCTAAAACATCTGAGGAGATAGAGGAGATGAAGGCGGTTCCTTATGCTTCGGCAGTAGGAAGCCTCATGTATGCGATGCTATGTACAAGACCAGATATCTGCTTTGTCATGGTCATGGTTAGTAGATATCAGAGTAATCCAGGATAAGGACATTGGACTGCAGTAAAGCATATATTGAAGTACCTGAGAAGGACTAAGGATTATATGCTAGTTTACCAGGCAGACCAATTACTCCCTGTGGGTTACACAGATTCTGACTTCCAATCAGACAGGGATAATAGTAAGTCTACCTCAGGTTTTATGTTTACTTTGGGAGGTGGAGCCATTGTATGGAGGAGTGTCAAGCAAAAATGTGTGGCGGACTCTACCATGGAAGCTGAGTATGTGGCAGCCTATGAGGCGGCCAAAGAAGTTGTGTGGCTCAGGAACTTCCTGATGGACTTGGATGTGATTCCTCGTTTGCCTAGAACTATCACAATTTATTATGATAATAGTGGTGCAGTTGCAAACTCGAAGGAACCACGAGTCCATAAGGCAAAGTAAACACATAGAGCGCAAGTATCATATGATACAAGAAATCGTAAAGAGAGGAGAAGTTGCTGTGGCCAAGATTGCATCGGAGGATAACCTAGCAGATCCTTTCACTAAGGCCCTTCCGGTGAGAGCTTTTGATAGGCATGTAGAGGGAATGGGGATCAGATGTATGACAGTTTGAGGACAGCATAGTCTTTTAGTATAAGTGGGAGATTGTTGGGATGTATACTGGAAAGTCTATCTTTTGTATGAACATCTTTATTTTTAAATAAGAATCACATTATCATTGTTTAAATATATATGGTTATGCATATTGTCTAATACATTACATTGTAGATAACATGGTGTGTGGTGTCACACGGGAGATCATGTTATCGGCTCCTTGTAAAATATAAGTAAAGGCTCACAACCAAGATGGCTTTGGACAAACCATTGGTATGGTTGTAGTGTAATTTGGTATTGGTTTGTCTTGACCATAGAATCACACTAGTGCATTTTGTGTGTATTGAGCAGGACCGAATTAGAGGTGATTCGATTTATTGTTGACTACATAATCGAATCGGACCTCAGATATTATATTGTACATGCTCTTAATCCCGATATAATAACGAGCACATATACTTAGTATTCATTTCTTTGATTTACCAATGGGCGATATTTATAGATTAAATTGATAGGCTCGGTAAGTTGAGAAATAATATTATTTATATGGTGTGCCGTTGATTATAGGAGGAAACCATGTCCTATATATTAGGATGATGATGTCCCCTTGAGGAGCTTATAAGGTTCGTCATGTAAACCTTGCAGGTGGACTTGGTCCGACATGATGATAAGGATGAGTGGTACTACTCATGGAGTTAGATGTTGATTAACTAATGGTCAGTAAATTAATTAATCAACGGACATTCGAGATCTTAAACACGGGGAGATATATGTACAAATAATATATGGAGCCCATATTATCTTATGGGGGTTGTTGAGGTAGATCAATGATAATCCTTTAGTGGATTGGATTATCATTAATGTATCGGACTTTATGTGGGTTTGATCCATTGGTTGGACAAGATCCAACTCCTCCTCATGGTCCCTATTGTAGCCTATTAAAACCTCATGAAGCCTAGATCTAATGGATGAAAACAAAACTCTAGATCCAACGGTAGAGATTAAATCTCTAGATCCGACGGTTGAGATTAAATATCTAGATCCGACGGTTGAGATTAAATCCCTAGAACCAATGGTGGAGATTAAAACAAGGCTTATCCCTAACTCTATAAAAAGGGCTTTAGGGTGGGTGGCAAGATGAATTAGAATAGAGATAGGATTAGGGTTTGGGAGGCTTAGGGTTTGAAGGCTTGGGCGGCCACAAATAAGGAATTTATTTCCTTCCTTCTTCTTCTTCCTTTGTGGCCGGCGCCCATCTTCTTCTCCCTTCCTTTGGCCGACATCCAAACCTCATCCTTCTCCTCTCCTTGGCTGGTGGAAACAAGGCTTAAGGTCTTCCCTTGGAGCTTTTGGCCGGAATCCATCTTCCTCATCCCTTCTCCTTGTTGGCCGGCGGCAAGCATCTAGGGTGGTGCTTGTTGGTTGGCTAAAGGAAGGAGAAGAGTTTTGTTTCTTATACTTCCTCTTGTTTGGAGCAAGTAAGGAAGGAATATTGGTGATCTAGGAGCTTCGACTTTTGGAAGATCGTCGCCCACACGACATCCAAAAGGAAAAAGGACATACAATAGAAGATTGAGAGGTATATCAATTGTCTATTTTCTTTTGTAACATGTCTATAATTGTTTTTAAATTATATATGCTTGTTGTATTCTATTTTTATGGATAAAATAACTTAGACCCCGAATATAAACACAAAAGCCGACGATCCGTACATCGTTTATTCCGCGGCTATTCGTAGAATAGAGGTTGGTGGCTTGAACAATAAGTTTGTTCAAGTGACCACTCTAATCGAATAGCACGACGATGAAATGGTTGCTTGGGTGATCGCTTTTGTCTAGGATTAAACTTTTTTTATCCGGGGACGTCGATGGGATCGCCAGGAACAAGCGACCGAGTTGAAGTGGGAAGCGGAGTTTCCTACCTTCATAGGCATCTCTGGATCCTGGGAGAACCTGCTGCTGAGCCGCTGATGCCACATATACATGTGGTCGATCTGGGAATTGGTGGATGCAGCGGCTGATCGGTGCTCCTCCTCCCTATCCCACTGTGCCTGTTGGGCATGCATATGCTGCCGCATCTCCCTGCGGTAGGCGGCCTCATTCTGGCGACGAGCAGCCTCTTCCTTGAAGTATATGCGGGCCTCGTCGTAGAACTCCTCTGCCCACTGGAAATGCTCCCGGAATCCCTGGAACTTTGCCTACTGGTAGGCACTCTGCTCCTCCCATCACTGCCCCTACATCTGTTGATCAGTGTAAATATCGTTGAGGCGCGATCGGAACTCCGAGAAGTCATATGCCGACGTTCCAGCATCCTGCTCAAAAGTAGAAAAAGATGGTGGTGCATGTGTAGGCTCATGTCGGCGTAGACTAGGTGGGCTCCTATGCATGTGTGGACTGGAGGGAGAGTGATACAAGGGTGGAGAGATGGGTGCTGATGTGGATGGTCCCTCATGTTGGATCGAAGCGGATCGCTAGAGGGGGGGGGGTGAATAGCGATAAAACCTTTTTATTTTCTTTTCGTTAGTTAAAACTCGAGAGATAATTAATTGCAGCAGAAATGTAAATGTAAAGTAAAAAGAGACAAAGGAGTTTTACTTGGTTCGTAGCCTTCGGCTACTACTCCAAGGCCCTAGAGGTCCTCGACCACGTACAGAGGGCAAAAACACTAAAGAACTCCTCCCCTTTAGAGGTAGGAGTTTAATCGATACAAGTAAAGCACAAAGCTTGAGGTAGAGGGACACTCCCCCTCTCCTCGTTACGATAAAAGCTCCGAAAATGAAAGTACTAAACTGAAATAAAACTCTAACCGACGTAATAAAATGAAAATAAATAAACCTAGACGTCGGAGAAGAAGCACTTTATTGTCGGAGAAGTTGTAGCTTTGCAGAGGCTTTTGGAGGCTTAGAATTGATGATGAAACCCTAGGTTAGGACCTCCTTTTATAGCCTTTAAGCCCCTCATTGAATGGGTCTTCAACCAATAGGAATTGGGCAAAAAACTCCTTGAAAAATGGTGATAAAGCTTGACTCCTTGAGGCTGATTTTTGACCATCGGTTGAACTGATTTCTTGGACGGTTGAACTGATGGCTCAGCAGTTGAACTGATCCTTGGCCGGTTGAACTGATGGCTTAGCAGTTGAACTGATTTTTGGCCGGTTGAACTGATTTTTAGACTTTTGACTGTAATAAAGAGTTAACTCGAAATATAAGTGAATTCGACGGCCACTTGCCATCCGATCTCAACATAGACCTTCCATGGGAAGTCTTGGTCGGATCGTCGCCTAAGGATGTCCCCGTATGGAGGACTCGACCTTACTTACGCTCACTCACACGAGCTTACCTCAACATTTACCTTTGAAGCCTTGCTTTCGGTCTCCACCTGATTCCTTTGGCTCCCTCCGAAGTCCTCCCGGTGTGGCCCGACCACCGCGGCTTCCTCCGGGTGTCGCTAGCCTTTAGCTCAAGCTATAACAATCTTCTGCACACTCGATTCAACTCGTGAGATAACGACATGAGCTTAACTTTGTATCGTTTGCTATAATCAAAACTCAGGTTCGACTTAGGTGCCTACTGCACCAACAATCTGCCCCTTTTTTATTTATGGAAAACCCACATACAAAGTTAAGTAAATAGCAAGCATGAAGAATAATGTGCATTAGAAACAAGAAATAAAGAAGATTAAGTTGGAGTAGTAAGGATTTTTTTCAAGTACTCTCCCTTGAGGAAACCTCCCCCTTGACCGAGGGTGAGTCTTGAAGAAAGACCTTAATCCTCCCCTTTGAGGGTTTCTTTAAGTAAGTAACATTACTTAAAGTTGGCCTTAGTAAAACGTTTAAGTTAAGAGTTCTTCTTAACTTGGCCCTTTCTCCCCCTTAAGTAAAACATTAAGGGCATAACAAAAAATAAGTAAAATGTTGACGCCACAAATAAGTTTAAGTTAAGAATTCTCTTAACTTGGCCTTTAATAAGTTTTCAAAACTTAAAGTTAACTTTTGGTTTAAATATAAAGTAAGAGTTAAGTTATCAAAAAAAATTTTGACCCTAACTTTTGGTTTAAATATAAAGTAAGAGTTAAGTTATCAAAAAAAATTTTGACCCCTTAACTTTGGCCTTTTTCTCCCCCTTTTGCCATATATCGAAAAGAGTGAGTGTGTGTGTGGAAAACAAAAATAAGTGTTAAATTTAAAGTCCAAGCATGTTCCATATTATTTTGAAAATAATATACTGAAAATAAATTCATCTATAAGATGTTCGACTCATATTTGACTTGATTGATATGAAAGATCAACCAGTCCTGGTCAGAGTCGGTTAGTATGTATGATTATACTCCATGGTTCATAGCGATGCACTAGCTCTACATCTGGAACCAGGAGTAAGGTCCTAACATCTCACGCCCATCTACGTGGCTAAGTACACAAACACATTAGTCCTATGTGTTGTGAGATGTATTGACTCCTTAAATCTATAGGTGCATGATATCTAAGGTATGTCCTATACTAGTTCCATAAAAAATGAAAGTTAAGAAATAGTAGTAAGAAAATATAATTTGCAAGTTCCTATTCTACTACACACATGCCCAATTTTCATCTTAATAGACTAAATTCGACTTCGGGTAGGGGTTTAGTAAATAGGTCTGCTAAGTTAGACTTTAATTCGACGTATTCGAGTTGTATGGCTCCGTTGGCCACATGTTCTCGAATGAAATGGTGTTTGACCTCTATATGTTTGGTCCTAGAGTGACATATCGGATTCTTTGTAAGATTAATTGAACTAATGTTATCTACGTGAAGTTTAGTATTCGTAAAGTCTAACTTAAAGTCGCGGAGAGTGTGCTTCATCCAAAGAAGCTGCGTGACACACTCACCCATCGCGATGTATTCGACTTCGGTGTTAGATAAAGCAACACAGTGTTGCTTCCTACTGCACCAACTCACTAGACTCGAGCCGAGAAGTTGACAACAACCACTCGTACTCTTTCTATCGAGCTTACTACCGGCATAGTCTGAATCGGAGTAGCCGGTTAGTTCGAACTCGGTAGATTTAGGATACCAAATACCGACATTAAGTGTACCCTTTAGATATCTAAGGATACGCTTGACTAGAGTTAGGTGAGACTCCTTGGCACAGGTTTGAAACCTTGCGCACATACTTACTGCAAATAAGATATCGTGCCTTAGCTAGGTAAAGGAGACTCCCTATTATGCTCCTATAGTATTTTAAATCAATTGAATTTCCGATTACATCTTCTTCTATATTCACATTAGTTGCCATTGGGGTATTAATAATTTTAGCGTCTTGCATTCCAAAGCGTTTAATTAATTCCCTAGTATATTTGCGTTGATGTAGGTATATTCCATCTTTAGTTTGTTTAATTTGTAGACCTAAAAAGAAACTTAACTCACCTACTAAATTCATTTCAAATTCACTTTCAATAAGTGAAATGAACTCATTTAGTAGGATTGAGTTGGTGGTTCCGAAAATAATATCATCTACGTAGATTTGGGCTATGAATATGTCTTTACCTAAGGTTTTTACGAAAAGGGTTGGGTCAACTACACCTTGGTTAAAGCCTTTGGACTTAAGATAAATCGAAGTCTCTCGTACAAGCTCGAGGAGCTTGTTTAAGTCCATAAAGAGCTTTCTTTAACCTAAGGACATGATCGGGTTTGTCTAAACTTTCGAAACCGGGGGGTTGACTAACATAAACTTCTTCTTTAATGTATCCATTTAAGAATGCAGATTTCACATCCATTTGAAACAACTTAAATCCTCGATGTGCTGCATATGCTAATAGCATTCGAATGGACTCTAATCTAGCTACTGGAGCATAGGTCTCGTCGTAATCTAAACCTTCGACTTGACTTAACCCTTTATAAACTAGTCTAGATTTATTTCTATCTACTTCACCTCTATCATCAATTTTATTTCTAAACACCCACCTTGTTCCAATGATTGTTTTATCTTTAGGTGGTGGTACTAATTCCCATACTCCGTTCCTAGTGAATTGAGCCAACTCTTCTTGCATTGCAATAATCCAATCGGGATCAAGAAGAGCTTGGACAATAGTTTTGGGTTCAATTTTAGAAATCAAGGATATTTGACTAAGGTTTTACGTATGAGGCTCTAGTTGAACTCCTAGACTTGGATCACCTATCACTTGGTCGATAGGATGATTCGTTTGAGTCCTAGTTGGATTTGGGTTTGAGTCTACAACTTGATCCATAGGATGACTCGTTTGAGTTCTAGTTTGGTTGGAGTCATCTATCACTTGGTCGATAGAGTGACTTGGTTGACTTAGGTTAGGATTAACACTAGACCTGATCTCCGGATCGAGTTAGGTCTAGTATGAGTCGATTCACTAATTGGGGTTGGGGTTTTGTAGGTTCGTGTCCTTCATCAAATACTACATTGATAGTCTCCTCGACTCTAAGGGTATCGTGGTTATATACTCTATAAGCTCTGCTTGTAGTCGAGTATCCTAGAAAGATTCCAGTCGTGGTTTTGGATGTAAATTTCCCTAGGTAATCCTTAGTGTTTAGGATATGTACCTTACACCCAAATACCCTAAAGTACTTGATGTTAGGTATTTTATCGTGATAAATCTCGTATGAGGTCTTAAGGTGCCTCTTTACCATAAGGATTCTATTTTGTACATAGCATGCCATATTCACGGCTTCGGCCCAAAACCTATCGGGTAGGTTATACTCATTAAGCATTGTCCTAGCGGCTTCTTGTAGGGTTCTATTTTTGCGTTCTACTAGGCCATTTGGTTGTGGAGTTCTAGGGCAAGAGAACTCATGGTGGTATCCATTTAGGTTCTGAGTGCAGTAAACCTATGGTTTTCGAATTCACCACCATGATCAGTCCTAAGTCTTTTGATTTTAATGCTTTGTTGATTTTCTATTAATTTAAATAGATTGATTAATTGATCTAGGGTATCACTTTTGTGTTTGATGAACCTAACCCAAGTAAATCTAGAATAGTCATCAATTATGACTAAGTAGAATTTACTTCCGTTAAGTGACTTAGCTCCGTGTGAATCAAATAGATCCATGTGTAGGAGCTCAAGCACACTTTTGGTTCGTTCTTGACTAGTTAGTTGATGTTGTGTCCTAGATTGTTTACCTTGTTGACAAGCATTACATATTTTATTATCCAAGTTATTGAGGTTAGGCAAACCTCTAACTAAGTCACTCTGACTCATCTTGTGGATGAGTCTTGGGTGTGAGTGACCGAGTCGTCGGTGCCACAACCATGATTCCTCTTGCCGTGTCATAAGACACTTAGTTGAGGAGTTAGTTAAGTTAATAGTGTAAATGTTGTTATTTCTAGTTCCCTTAAGAATTGTTTTAGAGGTTTCGTTTGTATTAATTACGCATTCGTTTTCTAGAAATATGACCTTATAGTTATTATCACACAATTGGCTTACACTGAGAAGATTATATTGAAAATTTTCTACTAATAAAATGTTTTGAATGACAAAATTTGAGTTAAGCTCAATATCACCTGATCCGATGATTTTGAGCTTGCCGTTATTTCCGAAGGCTACCGATCCTTGTCGTTTGAATCGAAGCTTCGAAAACTTGAGTTGATCCCCGGTCATGTGTCGGGAGCAACCACTGTCCAACATCCATTGATCCTACACGCAAGGTAGTTGGATCGGATATTGGATTTATTAAAAATTGGTTGAAAATTATTAACCTAAATCATCTCACCCATGTCTACATGATCAAACATGTTAATCCTATATGTTCTTGTGAGATGACTTCCAATTTTAGTTGAATTAAATTTAATGACTTAAACACTTGTCAACCTTGCGTTAGATTCGGATTTGACCTTAGGCTCATCAAGTCACCTTTTCAAGATCATGGCTTCCAGGTCGTGGCGAGGCACAGAGGCCTTCTTTGATCGGAACAACGACCACTTCCTTAGACAAAGCCATTTTCAAGAAAATAGAGACTTGACTCACCTAAGACCACTTCCTGGTCTAACTAGTCTAGGATACGACGAGGTAGCCCAGCTAGTTTCGGCTCGGTTAAGTGCACCGAGAACTAGATACGCCTTATCTAGCCCGAATACACAAGACTCCGCTTTCCTAGCGTACTATCATCTCGCCGCATCCTGGTACTATGTTATCAAGTATTGACGAGTTATAGTCCTATCTAACCATTCTAAAAAGAAAAATAAAAACCTAAGCATGCAATTTCTAAGTTAAAACACAAACAAATTTCGTACTAGCTCCCCCTGGACCGTTGAATCGATTCGGTCTCTCCACATAGTGGATTTGGTCCTTGGGAACCCAGTACTGGTTTGATCCTAAGTTTGAAATTAAGGTGGTCTTAGGGACCCATGCTTGGACACGTTTTTTATGTCTACTTACGATTGACATATACGACTTATTGGTCGTGTTTGAGCTAAACCCTAGCCCGGCCTTGTTGTACACGACCCTTTGCGATCCAAGTAGGAAGTCAAGTCCTTTGGATCCCAAAGTAAACCTTTCCAACGTATTCCTAAGATCTTCGACTTGACTTTTCAAGAGTGAGTTCTCAACTTTGAGTTTTTCAACCCGAGTTGAGTCCTTCTCTTGAACTCAACTAGTCGAAGAGGTTAGGGAGACCTCGTGTTTGAGGAGTTTAACTTCCTCAACCAGGGTCTCGACCTTGGACTCAGACTTAGCTAACTTTCTATTTAAAAACTTAATTGCACTATAAAGTGTGGTAATAAGAGAGCGACTTACCTTGAGTTTATCTTTTGAACCGGATGCGTATCCGTGGCTTGTCTTGAATAGTGCTTGTGATCAGACTCATCTTCGATTTCCGATTCAAGTTCCGGTTCCGACTCCGTCTCCGATTCCACCGGTTTAGCCATAAGGACTCGATCATTGTCTTCTTCCTCGGAAGCTTCTTCCCAAGTAGCGTTGAGTGCCTTTTTGTATTTTGGTGCCTTGCTCTTGAGTTTTGGGCATTCGGACTTAATGTGTCCAAACCTGTTGCATTCATAACATCTTATGTTTGAACTTTTAGGCTTACCTTCGTTGGGTCGAGTGATGACTCATTTTTGGCCCTTGACTATCCTCCGAACTAGGTTGACTAGTTCGGCTTCCATTCAGTCGACCTCCGAATCCGACTCATCCTCTTCTTCCTTCGGAGGTGGCTTGCTAGCGGTTTTCTTCTTTGAACCTGCAAATAAAGCTATACCTTTCTCGGGTTCCGAATTAGACTGCTCATGAAGTTCAAAATCAGAAAAAAGTTCATCTAATCTAAGTTTAGAAAGATCCTTGGAGACCTTGTAGGCATCGACCATGGATGCCCACAAGGTAGTCCTTGGAAAGGAGTTTAGGACATACCTTATAAGATCGCGGTTTTCGACCTTTTTCCCGATTGCGTGTAGGTTGTTGTCTATGTCCTGGACTCGGGCATGAAGTTGCGTCGCGGACTCGTGTTCCTGCATTTTTAGGTTATATAGTTTATTGAATAGAAGATCACGCTTACATACCTTGGCTTCATCGGTCCCTTCGTAGCTCCACTAGTTTTGTCCAAAGGTCCTTGCGCTATGAAGGGCCGACGCGATTTAGCTCTTCCTTGGATAAGCGCATTGGAGGATTTGTGTTGCCTTGGCGTCGGCCCGAACTTGTCGTTTTGTCGCAATGGTCCATTGATCATAATCGAGTCACCCACTTCATTAGTCGGAAGTGTGAAACCCGTTTGGATTATGATCCACATCTCGATTTGGGTTTTGAGAAAGCATTCCATCCGACCCTTCCAATAACGGAAGTCATCTCCATTGTAAAACGGAGGTCGGACGGTGCTAAAACCCTCGAGATGGGCCATTAGAACAAAAGACACAAGGAGACGAAGCGAAGAAACTAGCAGCGACAAAAACACAAAAAAAAAAGTACCAAGACTCGCGTCTTGGATTAGTAATGCGGGAGAAAAAATAACAAAGCGAAATAAATCTGAAATAAACAGAATTAAAAAGAAAAAAAATCTGTAAAATGGATAGATTGGTGGTTTCACCAAACTCACGATACCAATTGTTGGATCGAAGCGGATCGCTAGAGGGGGGGGGTGAATAGTGATAAAACCTTTTTCTTTTCTTTTCGTTCGTTAAAACTCGAGAGATAATTAATTGCAGCGGAAATGTAAATGTAAAGTAAAAGAGACAAAGGAGTTTTACTCCATTACTCGAGCCTAGCGGTCCTCGACCACGTACGGAGGGCAAAAACACTAAAGAACTCCTCCCCTTTAGAGGTAGGAGTTTAATCGATACAAGTAAAGCACAAAGCTTGAGGTAGAGGGACACTCCTCCTCTCCTCGTTACGATAAAAGCTCCGAAAATGAAAGTACTAAACTGAAATAAAACTCTAACCGACGTAATAAAATGAAAACAAATAAACCTAGACGTCGGAGAAGAAGCACTTCGTTGTCGGAGAAGTTGTAGCTTTGCGGAGGCTTTTGGAGGCTTAGAATTGATGATGAAACCCTAGGTTAGGACCTCCTTTTATAGACTTTAAGCCCCTCATCGAATGGGTCTTCAACCAATAGGAATTGGGCACAAAATTCCTTGAAAAATGGTGATAAAGCTTGACTCCTCGAGGCTGATTTTTGACCATCGGTTGAACTGATTTCTTGGCCGGTTGAACTAATGGCTCAGCAGTTGAACTGATCCTTGGCCGGTTGAACTGATGGCTTAGCAGTTGAACTGATTTTTGGCTGGTTGGACTGATTTTTAGACTTTTCGACTGTAATAAAGAGTTAGCTCGAAATATAAGTTAATTCGACGGCCACTTGCCATCCGATCTCAACATAGACCTTCCATGGGAAGTCTTGGTCGGATCGTCGCCTAAGGATGTCCCCGTATGGAGGACTCGACCTTACTTACGCTCACTCACACGAGCTTACCTCAACATTTACCTTTGAAGCCTTGATTTCAATCTCCACCTGATTCCTTCGGCTCCCTTCGAAGTCCTCCCGGTGTGGCCCGACCACCGCGGCTTCCTCCGGGTGTCGCTAGCCTTTAGCTCCAGCTATAGCAATCTTCTGCACACTCGATTCAACTCGTGAGATAACGACATGAGCTTAACTTTGTATCGTTTGCTATAATCAAAACTCAGGTTCGACTTAGGTGCCTACTGCACCAACACCTCATGTGGAGGGGATTCCACAATCAGGTCCAAGCGCCAGTTGGCGCGTATGGTGATGGTGGTACGATCCGGGTCGGGGAGCCTAAGGGCCGTAAGATTTTTCCTTATAAAGCATAAGGAGTCTCCTTCTCTTACAATCATCTTCATGACCATGCATACTCCTAGGTCGATCCTAGGGCTCCCTTCTATACTCTCCAATGTTGTGTAATCGTACCCAATCCTATAGCAAATGTGGGTAAGTAGGTGTAACGCCCGCCCTTATCTTCTCTCAGGGCGGTGCTACTTTTTTTTTTTATAACATAACGTATATGGATCATTTCACAATCTACATGACATAAATCTTCTTTTATAACATGCATCACATATCATAGACCTAATTAGCATGTTAACATATCATAACTTCTTTTATAACATGCATCACATATCATAATCATAATTAGCATGTTACCATATCGTATCTCATTTTATAACATGCATAACATAAAGATTAGAGAAGGTAACTATTATTAACAAGATCCATTCATGAGTTCTAACATATCAAACTTTCATAAGTAAGGTGAATAATAACATAAACTAAGCAACATCCAACATGGTACTAATAAATCACAAGTCATAAAAGCGGAAGCAAATGTCTTAAGTTGTTCATTGAGCATATAAATAAAAGCAGAGAGTAATAGGGTCTTTTTCCACCATGCCACTATCACACACACTCTGCCCCTCCTGCTACTTCCTCTAGTTCATGTTTCCTTTATCTGTAGTATATGGTCAACATAAACTATAAGCATATAGCTTAGTAAGATTCTTGCCTACTCACAAAAGCCACAAATTACATCAAATAATTAGAAAACATGAGCATACTAGCATAAATAACATAAGTATTTCATAACAACACTAAACATCAACATACCAACGTAATGAAACACAAGCATGGCATAAAATTTACATAAGCATGCTAAACATAATTAAATCTAAGCATGGCATAAATTAAACATAAGCATTCATGACGTCATCAATCCTAAACATGCATAAAGGACATAATCATAAGCATTCTTAAACTTGAACATAAGCAATCATGACATCATCAATCCTAAACATGCATAAAGGACATAATCATAAGCATTCTTAAACTTGCACATAAGCATTCATGACATCATCAATCCTAAACATGCATAAAGGACATAATCATAAGCATTCTTAAACTTGAACATAAGCATTCACAATTTCCTACAAGTCCTTTCTTTTCAAAAAAACATATACATATAGATACTTCAACATAATCATAACATGAAGGGGGGGCCCCAGGCTAAGTAACACATAAAGCGCATTCCCTAATAGGCTGGGGTAGCTAGCCACCAGACCTACTAGAGCAAGACCTCTTACGTCTTACCAGGGCAAGACCTCTTATGTCTTCTTATGTCCCTTGGATTTGATCCACCACCTAACGGGTCGGTACTTAACCTCTTACAAAGTAAAATACTTAATTTTCATTCTTTTCTTTCTTATCATAAAGAATGCTCTTAATCCCCAACATAAAAAGGGAAGCATCTCCGTCTTATCTTATCATAAGGAGAGCTCTTAATCCCAACATAAAAAGGGAAGCATCTCCGTCTTATCTTATCATAAAGAGAGCTCTTTATCCCAACATAATAAGGGGAAGCATCTTCTTAGACATTTCATAGCATATATGCATTCATAACATAAGAATACCCTAAAGGGGTCTTAAAGCAACATGTTCATCACATAAGCATATTTCATGGCATATCAAGCATAAACATGCTCATCACATAGGCATATTTCATGGCATATTAAATCATAAACATGTTCATCACATAGGCATATTTCATGGAATATTAAATCATAAACATGTTCATCGCATAGGCATACATGCAATCATGCAACATATTATGAATTCTAAGGGAAATTCTTGTACACCAATTTAAGCACCTAATCTTAACCCTAGCTTAGGTACCCTAAGTGGCCGAAATCACTAGGGAGGGGTTCATACATTTTTTTTGCACATGAAGCTTACATAAGTGTCACATAACATATCATAAACTTAGGGGGAGTATTTGCACATGAAGTTGGGTACTTAGACCCCACCCTAACCCTAACACCCTAGTTGGCCGAACCATTTGGGCACAAGAAGATTTATTTTTGCCACACCAAATTTATACATGAAGACATACAACATATCATAATTTCATAAGGGGTGTTTTCATGCAACCCTAGCCCTAAAGCCCTAGTTGGCCGAAACATTAGGGGCACCAAAATCTTATTTTTGTCACATAAAATTCATACATGAAGGCATACAACATAGCATAATTTCATAAGGGGTATTTTCATGCAAACCTAGCCCTACAACCCTAGGTGGCCGAAACATTAGGGGCACCAAAATTTTATTTTTGTCACATAAAATTCATACATGAAGGCATACAACATATCATAATTTCATAAGGAGTATTTTCATGCAACCCTAGCCCTAAAACCCTAATTTGGCCAAAACTTGTAGGGTATCAAGCATCATATTTTTTTCATATATCATGTCCTACAAGAGCAAATATACTGCAGGTGAGGGAATCTTACCACTTATAATTTGGTTACCCCTTAATAAGAGAGAGACCTTGATTGGAGAGGAGACTAAAATAATAATCTTTCCCTAGAACCCTTCTTGGTGCTCTTGACCCTTAGATGGAGATTAGCCCCTTAGATGAACCCTTCTCTTTGCTTAACTCACTAGGGTGGAACCCTAGTTGGCTTTGGCCGAAACTCAAAGAAGGAGCCTTAGGGTTTCGGTGGAAGGAGGAAGAAGGAAGAAGAAGTGGTCAAGTGGAACCTTCCCTCTTCTTTATAAAGGGAGGAAGAGAAGTGTCTCTTCTCTTTTCATGTCTCTTCATTTACCCTCCTCACACTCATCTAACATTTCTCCTCTTTTCTCCAACAGTAAGCTGCTGCTGAGCACTTGGTCATCACATGCATGGTAAGAGTTAACTCTCACCAAGAGGTTTAAGGTTCAAACCTCACCTCTCCACTTTTTTTTTATTCTTTTATCATCAATTTCCAGGATTCCATATATAATCTACTAGACATGCAATTAAATTCTATACAAAAATTTTGGAGAAAAATTTTGGGGTGTTAGAGTAGGCCTCCCACATTGATCTCTCCGCATGCTGCTTTGCCCATCTTCACTAAGTGTCTGATGAAGTGAGACCCTACATCGATGCTACTCCTTTCTTGTAGCATATCCCATAGGCAAAGCAACTCGCTGGCTCTAACTACACCGTCACTCTCCCCACGACCAAATATAGTACTGACCATGATGCGGTGTAGGTATCAAAAGACGGAGTTTTGGAGGCGTGACGCTTTAGCCCTAGATGGGTCATAAGCATGCTCCCCTGTCAACTCAGTCCAAATCATACGAGAGTTGTACCCATTAGGGGTTCTCCTCTCTCCCCCACTTGGCAAGCCAAAGCATGTGTTCCATTGGTGAAGGGTCCACTCATGCTCAATATTAAATTGCCTAAAAGTTATCCTACCCTCCTCGCTCTCTCTACCCGTTAAAACTTCCGCCTCTAAAGAACTCAAAAATTCCAAAACTATCCTAGGGTAGGTTAGGTGCCTTATTCCCATAATCTCATCCCACCCCATTTTTGCAAATAGGGTTTGCATATCACCTAACAACCCTAAGGATGCTAGCAAATCTTCATCTAAGTATCTAGTAGCAGTAAGTTTACGAGTAGAGAGCATATTGTACCTATCTCTATGTTCATTATTGCGAAAAAGTAGAGGGGGTAGGGTGTTACCCTCTTCCGGAGCTTGAGGAGCGTCGACTCTTCTTGTTCGTCTCTCCGAGGTGCCAGATCAGGATGCTACGGTCTTGGTCCTCCTCATCCTTGCTCCTTTTGGCTTCTTAAGAGATGGAAAATGCTTCTAGAGGAAGGGAAAGATGAAATCACACGGCTAGGGCAAGAACTTTTGAAGCACACGATGCAAATGAGGTGAAAACACACGGCTAGGCCATGTACACCTCTGGTCAAGCGGGCACGACCATGGGAAAACACACAGTCGGGCCGTGTGTCCCCTTTTTTTCGCCCATTTATGCACCATGGTCCGAATTTGTTCATACACTTTGTCGTGTAGACTAATATGGGTTTCATTTTTTGCCTAGCAAAGTTCTTTTCTACTCCTAACTCTAAATGTGATGGAAATCAAAACTAAAATCAAACACATGTATGCAATGCAATAGAAAAGGGAAATCTACAACTAAACTTGGGTTGCCTCCCAAGAAGCGCTTTGTTTAAGGTCGTTTAGCTCGACCACACTCTTCTATCAACTCGGCTCCGGTGGTTCAGTGAACCTTCATTCATCCATCTCGAGATCTGCATCTGGAGGTTCCGACTTCAATCTGCTAATCGTGAAGCCATCAAAGTAGGGAGCTCTATGCTCCGAAAGACTGAAAAGGATGATCTCCCCATCTACCTCCAGGGAGATCTAGTGTGCCTTCACATCTATACACGCCCCTGCGGTTGCTAGAAATGGCCTTCCTAGAATGATGGGATTTTGGGGATTCGGTCCTATGTCCAGTATGATGAAGTCCGTTGGTATCATGAAATCCTCAATCATCACAGGAACATGTGGTAGCAGGCCAACGGGCTCCTTCACTGAATCATCCCCCATACGAATACCAAGATTCGCTGGTTGGAGCCCGCTTAGTCCCATCTTCAAAAAATATGCGTAGGGCATCACACTGACCGATGACCCCAAGTCACATAGTGCTTCGTCGAAGCTCTCCCCATAAATCGAGTAGGGAATAACGAATTCACCAGGGTCTTCAAGCTGTACTGGAATCTTCTCTTCGAACTCAGCTTGGTCAGGTAGGGTGGTAATCATGGTTGCACACCCCTTGGCGAATTGGCTACTTGGCCCCACTCCTTCCTCTTTTCCTTGGCTCGCCGGAGAGCTCTTCACAAGTTGTTACACGGATTGGACTATTTGGGCCACTTGCGTCTCCAACATCCGGGTATGACTTGCAAGGCCGTCAACGGTGGCCTTCAAGTCTCTCAGTACTTCTTCAGACTTTTGATGTTGGCGACAAAATTCCTCATTGACCTTAGTTTGGGTAGCGATGAAGTCCTCCATCATCTGTTCCAGTCTAGACTTCTGTGGTCGTTGCCCATTGCTCTGCTATTGCCTGTACCCTCCGGATGGTTGGGGGTTTCCCGAGTTATTTTTGTAGGAGTAATTCGGGTGACTCCTCCATCCGGGATTGTAGGTATTAAGTACGGGTTGTGGGGCCTTTGATCATAGTCCCTAATCGCGTCACAATGCTCAATCTGCTCGTCTGCAGTCACCTTCCCTACATAGTGGTCCTCATGATACGCTGCCGCTCCTTCTCCAAAGTCGATGGCCGCGAATGTAGATGAAGGATTCAAAGATTCAAACCATCTGCTGAGCGTGTCCATCCTCACTGAAAGGTGGTCCATGGAGTTGACAATGTATCGTCCTGCTGCAGGCATGGGTTGACCACGTTCGGAGGCCCATTGATGGTGGTTTTGGGCTAACTCTTCGATAATCTCCTCTGCCTCCTCTATGGTCTTGTTCATTAGAGCTTCTCCTGCGGTAGAATCCAGGGACATCTTTGTGGTGTAAGCGATCCCATTATAGAAAATGTGGATCACCAACCACCTCTCCAGTCCATGGTGTGGGCATTGATAAAGTAGCCCCTTGTAGCGATCCCATGCTTCGAACAAGGACTCCCCCTCCTTCTGGCGAAAGCTAGTGATAAGGTGGCACATGTGAGCAGTCTTACTTGGTGGGAAGTATTTATTAAATTGCTGCTCACACTGCTCCCATGTGGTGGTGCTGCCAGAGGGTAAGGAGTGAATCCATGCCTTAGCCTTATCCCGCAGTGAAAACGGGAACAGGCTCAGGCGGATTGCGTCAGAAGGGACTCCGTTCAGTTTCATGGTTGAGCAGATTTCGAGAAAAGCCTCAAGATGCCGGTTCGGGTCTTCAGTCGCAACTCCCCCGAATTGGATTTGTTGGACCATATGTATAAGTGTCGGCTTCAGCTCAAAGTTATTTGCCGAAATCGATGGTCTAGCTATGCTCAGCCTGAATCCTCTAATGCTAGGAGCTGCATAGTCCCGCAGAGGTTGACTTCCTATGTTCACCTCGGATGCAGCTTGATCTTCCATCTTTCACTGTACTGCTCTCCGACGGTGAAAGGTTCGCTCAATCTCTAAATCGATCAGAATTAGACCTTCCGATCCTAGTCTTCTAAGCATACGACGAACCAAACTACAAAAGTAAGAGTGCTAACCTAATGCTAAAAGCAAAAAATAAATAAATCTAGCATATAAAAATCTAAGATGCAATAAGTAAATAGGAAACTACTACTGAAAATAAAAACTAAATCTAAATATGGAAAATAGAACCAAGCAGATAAGATAAACTAAAAAATAAAAATAAAGCAGGAAATTAATCTAATCCTAAGTTCGATCCAATCTACCACCGTTCGATTTGATATCGAATCGACAGTCCCTAGCAACGGCGCCAAAAACTTGATGCGCACGGGCGCGACCTCAAATCTCGCGATGGCTATCGTCGTGGACTCAAAGTTCATGCTTGCGCTCAACGCCTGCAAGTGCACGAATTTCGTCAAGTAATAAAGATCTATCGATCCCACAGAGACTGGGATTCGAATACCAATACACTAAGTGGTTGTGATTGTTCAGATGAAATCTCTGAGAGAGTCGGTTGGTGAGGACTATCGGTGGACCCTACTGTTGGTGCAGTAGGCACCTAAGTCGAACCTGAGGTTTGATTATAGCAAACGATACAAAGTTAAGCTCATGTCGTTATCTCACGAGCTGAATCGAGTGTGCAGAAGATTGCTATAGCTAGAGCTGAAGGCTAACGACACCCGGAGGAAGCCGCGGTGGTCGGGCGACACTCGAGTGACTTCGGAGGGAGCCGAAGGAATCGAGTGGAAGGCCGGAAGCAAAAGCGACGTGGTAAGTATCGAGGTAAGATCGTGTGTGCGAGCGTAAGTGAGGTCGTATCCTCCTTACGGGGATGGTCTTAAGCGTAGATCTGACCAAAGACATTCCATCGATGGTCTAGGTCAAGATCGGACGGTCGAAGGCCGTCGAAATAATGTTTTCTTTGAGCTAACTTTGACTAGCAGCAAGCATCGGTCATTTGCCCGGCTTGGAGGACTCATTGCCGTCGTCGATTGATTGAGGGTCGGCCTCGACTGATGCTACCATCAGTCGACTGATGATGGCCATCAGTCGACTGATGGTCAAAAGATCAGCCTCGAGGAGTCAAGGCTTATCACCACTTTTCAAGGAGGATGTGTGTTCATTTGTGATTGGTTGAAGACCCATTCGATGAGGGGCTCAAAGGCTATAAAAGGAGGTCCTAACCTAGGGTTTTCTCAATAATTCTAAGCTTCCAAAAGCCTCCGCAAAGCTACAACTCTCCGACAACGAAGTGCTTCTTCTCCGACGTCTAGGTCTTAACTTCTTTTCTTTTTGTAACGTCGGTTTAAGCTTTTACTTCAGTTTGTTACTTTAATTCTTTCGGAGCTTTTATCGTAACGAGGAGAGGGGGAGTGTCCCTCTACCTCAAGTTTTGTTCTTTATTGTATCGATTAACTCCTACCTCCAACGAGGAGTTCGTTTAGTATTTTGCCCTCCATGCGTGGTCAAGGACCACTAGGGCCTTGGAGTAGTAGCCGAAGGCTACGAACCAAGTAAAAAGAATTGTCTCTTTTATTTATTGTTTATCTTTCCGCTGCAAATTATCTACTCGAGTTTTAACGAATGATTTCGTAAAATTTTTATCGCTATTCACCCCCCCTCTAGCGATCCGCTTCGATCCAACACCTACTCTGTGCGGTGTCACACGGAGGAGGAAAAGAGTGTGCTAGGGTCTTAAAAGGTGATTCTAGGACTTCGGTTTCACTTGTGTACCACAGAATAATGTTGTCAATTGGCGTCCTCTAAACGTCTACCTACGGTTTTGGGGAAGGGACATCATACACTCTCCCGTAGAGCCGCCGCATTCACCGGGAGCTATCCTCACCCAAAAGGATGGGATAGAGGGTACGAGGATGCCAAATCAATCCTTGCGGTGGACCGTTTCCGATTCCACCGCTCCCTTCTCCCCACAGTTACGGGAGGTCAGGTTTACCCCTAGGTTCCTTGATCAAACCTCCTAAATCTAGATTTGCGAGGGTTGTCACCACCTCGTATCGCCTATGCACAGCAGAAAGAAAGTCAAACTCATGAAGATATAATAGAGAGAAACTACCAATTGTCAAATCAAACTTTTGGCCAGAATTTAATATGAACCAACATTGTCTATGTAAACAAGCTACTCCCTAATCCTAGAATCAAAAGTACTACTCCATAAATACGAAGGAATAATCACAAAACATGTTTAAGTTCAAATACAATAGAGATAAAGCGCAGAAATAGAGATATACAATGCTTCATGATCTTCTCTCCGGCGTTGTATTGCAAGTTGTGGACCTCCGACGGTGTTCCTCCTCCCCGCTGCGAGTTACCGAAGCTTTTTAGGGCTTCAACATGCCATCCTAGTCGTCGTGCCTCCCCCCAGGGTTTGGGCGGAGCCATCCTTATATAGATATCGCCTCGGACCGCTGCAAAATCAAGAAAAAACCCTAGTCGTGCAAATCCATCGGGCCGCCACACGACCGTGTGTTTCCACATGGCTAGGCCGTGTGCGGCCCTGGTGTGTTGTTCTTCGCCCATCGGACACGACTGTGTGAATCAACACACCCCGGTCGTGTCCAACTCTGGGACTAGCGTCAAATGTCCTTCTTTCGCTCCGAAAACGCGTCTTTTCCCCCCGAAAAGCCAACCTTCACACAAAAGTACAATGAGTAGACCTCCGAACTAGAAAATAGGAAATGCATGTAAAAACAGAGTAACATATGCATGAAACTATCACAAAATGTAATAAGATGTGAGCGAAAACTACGCCTAAAACCCTATATGTTTTGCTCACATCAGTAATGTACTAACGTACCTAACTGTCAGCAACACCATAAGCTATATAATCCTGAACAGGTATACAATAACATAACCCATATAACGTACAATGTCAATCCCATATCTGACCAACACTCAGACATATGAACAGTATATAATCACATATAATAACAACCCAGTCAATACTACACTATGACATGACGTTAATCAAATGCATACAACAGTCTAGACCAACCCATATATCATGCTCAACATACAGTAATATATAATATGCAAATGACATGTATCATGATGTACAAGCATATGCAACAATCATAGCTCAATCAAATGCAGCATCTCACAGGCATATGTAAAACATATATCAAATACATGCATACATATATATCAGCAATGCATATGCATGGTCACTGTCTGCGGACCCGTCCAACCACGACCCCAGAGTGGCCAAGGTGGCACAACATTATAACTATCCTGACTCCATCTACCACTACTCTCGAGTGGCCGAGATGGGTAGTATGACTGGTAGCTAGCCGCCATAGAGCTATATACTACCCTAGGGGTCCCTGTTGCAAGAGACTCTAGCTACCACTACCCATGAGTGGCCGAGTGTTCCACGACAGGACAAGCTGCATGCCACTCCAACTACCACCGTCTATAGTGGCCGAGCGTGACACATCCAATGCTCTGCCCTCAACCCTGCTACAACTATCCCGAGTGGCCGGGGAGGCAGGATGACTGATGACCCATCTCAACCACAAGAGAGACCCAGTCAGCAGCATGCATGCAGTGTAATGATGCATAGCTCCACACAAGTATCCTCGCAACACTCCCTATCCCACGGGGAGTCCTGGTCAACCAAAAGTCAACTATGCAAAACTACTAATTCACAAGGCACTCATTCTACCAAACAGAGAGTCATACACAATTGACAGTCAACCATGCTAAGACCTCCAGTCCGTAACGAGATACTGTCGACCATCCATATAACCATACACAGATACAAGATCCATAATGGATATACAATCACGCTAGGACCTCCAGTCCATAGCCACATACTGACAACCACACACTTATCTATGCACAGACGACTAGATCCACCATAGATGCACAACTAATATGTGTACGATACAACAATCGACTCTATAATCTGATCCATCACCTAACCCTAGTGATGTAACACAATAACCAAATCTGAGGTCACACGATAACCCTAACCATATGTACTTAACTGAACATCTATTAGCTAACACACAATAGGGTTTGTAATTCATATCCGAGATAAAAGAATGATGAACTAACAACAATATTTCAAAGGTCAAGGCTAAGTACAAGAACATGATAAAATAAGAGTGGAGTCAAGGTAAAAGAATTCTATATAAATCCAAATTCATGCACCAGATTCAGATCAAAACTACTTGACCAGGGTAGATATTACCCACCTGATACGAAGCTCGAGTAATCCTCACGGCCGCGGACCTGCTTCGTATCCCAAGCCTGCACAAAAATAACAAATTATGGTTAAGTACAAGTCTCCGATAATTATACGAACAAAATACTAATTTGTTCTATATTCGCATCCTTCCCTCGTCTACGAGTAAGAACCCCGATTATCCCAATCCAATACACCATAACCAACTTGCTCCCACATCAACAAGATCAATTAAAATATATAGATCCAAACAACACTCACTTAAACTATTACAACTCTCTAACAGCGCATAATCAAACCTAATCTAATATACTACAATCTCCAACCACCGAACAAATCACAACACAACACCATAAACCACCTACATCCTAATTCCAAATCAGATCCAGATTCTGCCCTAACCATCACCCAAATCAATATAGCCACAATAACACAGCAACCATAATTGACACTCTAAAATAAACAACAATAATAAACAAAATCTAAACAACAACTAAATTAGAGTTGCAATTCATCTCACCTTCACCTCCCACATGCACAGATCGGCTACCACCCCAAACATGTCAGATCTCAAATCCCAGCTCCAAGCTCTACAGTAAACAGAGGCTGAAACTACCCAATCTTGCGGTGAGGAACACACAAAGCATATTACTACTGTTGTGAACACAAATCACAATCAAACTCACCTCACAACGCAACCAACACTATACACTGGCACAGTCCAACGACACCAATCCCTTCTTCCCTAATCTCTATTCACCGATGCCATCCGAGCTCCGACCACTGCCCAAACCATGGATTCAGGCTCAATTAGAAATCCACAGCTAGATCTCAACTCTCACCTCAAAGGAGAAGGAAAGTGACCCCTTACCTAGCTCTGACGACGAGCAGCGGCGAGATCCCTCCTCTCGGCAACTCACTTCCACGGCGTTCCCAGCTCCCCAACCAATCCTCCACCCAATTCTAGCTGCACGACCCCTCCCCCAATGGCCTAATCTTCCACCATCGGCCGCAGCAGTCGCCGGATCGCGAAGGAAGAAGAGATGGAGCTGAAATCGCGTGAGAGGGGAGGAGGAAATCGCGCGATCGCGATTTGAGGAAGAAACAGTGGTTGCGGATCGGGTTTTGGAGTTCGGGCTCGGAAGGTTTCTTTAAATACCAGCCAATTGACTGAGCTAGCTCAAGTCTAAACCAAAGCTAACCTAAGTTAAGTCCGAGTTAACTCATGTCACCCAACTCCCCATTTAAGCTTAAATCTTCCTAGTATGGACTCCTTTTGAATCCGAAAAAATTTCTGTGAACTCCTGAGAAATTATATAAGATAATTTCCTAATTAACAAGGTATATTTTATTTTATTTTTTATTTTTATTTTTTTTCTTTCCATATCTTACATTCTCCCCTACTAATAAAAATTTGGTTCCTAAATTTTCGACTCACGTACGAGTACGAGATGTCACAACAACCATCCCAAATATTTAGAGAAAAGTTACATACCTCAAGTGACTAAGTGGGGTATTGATAGCCTCTAAAATTTATCATGGATACTCTCAACAGACCTTTTAAAGTCTGAATAACATCTTCATATCGTTCACCTATCAAAAAGTACATAACTGTACTAGAGTGGAGCTCTATATTCGTAACCGATAGGAGACTTTGCCAGAATCGTAAGATAAGTCATGAATCACTATCAGAAATGATACTCAAGGATACTCCATGGATATAATTCCATCCAGCGATCCAACGAAATCCATCTTACGACTCGGAAGAAAATGAGCGGACCTAACTAATCGACCCTCGATTATTCAAATAGCATCAATTCCTTTTCGGATTCTAGATAATCTCCCAACACAATCTGACGTACTAGGCTCCCACTTCCATCTCGATACGTAACCCTATAGCAGCTACACAGTAGCTAGCCAAAACTATATGAGAAATTCCGCTCCATACATTTACAATCAAGATAATAACTGCTAAGCTCCATGTCATATATATGACAGCTTATCTCGTAGTTCCTCAACTGACGTAGGCATAAGACACGTCTCATACAACTGCATCGGAATCGCTCCAATCCTTGAAATGTTGCATCTATGTGCAATACCCTTCCATCCCCAACGGAAGGACTAACTAACACTAATGCAAAGGTCAGTCACTGTCTAGGCCCTGAAACCTAGCTTCACAAACTTTCGACCAGGTGATTTCCATCACCTTCTTGGTCCAATAAGTCGGCGGTATAGTATCGCTAGAACATCCTATCCTCATCTATGGTAAATATCAAATCAATCTTGGGAAACATAACTTCCCTTAAGATCGTGAATATATCCATAACTATATCATTCACCGATATGATGACAATCGATCTCAAATACTCCAAGAGTACTTGATTCCTCAAATCCATGAATGACTAAATCATCGATAAGTCTAACAACATTATCAACAACTCATAAAATTCATACCAAGTATGAAATGTTGTCTTCTACACACCTGCATTCTTTTTAGTCCAAGCAGATTATATCTCAATCATCACACCCACAAGGGTAATTGTATGACATCAAGTCACTACAATATCTACACTCCAATCATAAATCAACCCTAGAGTAACCTTAGGTGTCCAAAACGAAGAATATTCATTCACAGCAACTACTGCATTCCATCATCGATAATCGATGCATAACCTCAAAGGTTTGTCTCTCTTCTAACAAGAAGTTCTTGATCATCTCGAGAAGAAACCCTAAGATAAATAAATCTCCCATAGTGTTTAGCAACACTGATACCTGTAAAATCATCTCCTAGTATGAGGTCTTCAATATCGGAACTATTCTCGAAATCACCCCAATCGCATATTCCTACTTGCCCATGCAGTGGCAAGCCCGGGAGTTCATCTGAAACTATATCCGAATACTCACGAATTATATGCACATCCGAGATACATGTTATACCATCATTTCAACAATTTAACTATCAGTAAGGATATGTTTATAGTGAAGGTATGTCTAGCAAAGGCTAAGGGTATCCCTTGACTTCTTGGTTGTTGATCAACATCTCACCTGACGGTAGAGAAAAATCACCAACCCACAAGTCGATGTATAGGAACCCTTCTAATCCTATCTAAGAACGTTCTAGATATATATACCTGTAAACTACCTGTATCTCTTGATACATCCGCAAATAGGGTAACTGAGAGTAATACCCCGAATGACCACTTCTTCGGTCTTCTTGCCTCTTCTCAAGTAATCATGAAAACTCACCTAACATCTGTTCTTGACGGTTGAGCTCAAGTAGCGACAAAAGTCTGTCATAGAGGAACTAAAATCAACTGTTGAACGGAGATACAATACCCCAAATGTCTACAATGGAGATGGTAA
Source organism: Wurfbainia villosa (assembly GCA_025175895.1). Classification (NCBI taxonomy): domain Eukaryota; kingdom Viridiplantae; phylum Streptophyta; class Magnoliopsida; order Zingiberales; family Zingiberaceae; genus Wurfbainia; species Wurfbainia villosa. Next base: position 83,583,073 of record CM045994.1, on the reverse strand, counting down.
ACACTGTCATACTAGCAAAGGGTACACATGCGGCTATAAAATACTGAAGAACTGTCAACATCGTAGCAAGCTCCAACTCTACAAATAGTATAGCTGCCACTGAAGATTGCAGAATAGATACGACCATCATCGTATAAGCTCTCCTTTGTACAAAGCATAAGCATGCCTAGAAAGGTAATAGTTGCTGTCATCTGGAGAGGTAACAGTTGTTGTCTGAATGTTTGAGTCTTCTGAGATGTCCTCTGTTGATAGTGCTGAGTAAATTGCTTCTCCCGAATGGAAGTATCAAAGAGCTACACTATGTCTGAGGCAATAGATCGCTGCCGGTGTGATAATCTACTTTTCGGTGATGATCTCGGCTTCCGAGGTTGTGGATCGTCCTCTCGAAAGCATCATCCATAGTCTTCAACTGAGTCTTCAAAGTACATTCTCCTCATAGGTACTGGTTGCGTATAGTAGAAGCAGATAAAATAATCCATCGGATAATCTGACTCTGCGTGTTGTCGTGACCCACACTACACGCACATAATCTCCCTTCAGAGTATTTCCTCTGATTTCACTAATAAACACGAGAAGGTTCTGACGATCTGCAGTCGGTCTTCTATGGTCGGAAAACTCTCCAATGGTAGCTCCTGACTTATGACTCTAATCTCGCTCCTTTTTGTCCAACATTCAGAGACTTCTGATTCCAATAATTTGACTTGCAATGTCTGCTTATCAAATCTCCAACTCTTAAAACACTTGCTATAAAGTCATTTCTATACACGTGAATCAGTCTAATGCCTTCCGGTAGGATCTGGTAGGAGATTCAAACATCATGATCAAGATGTCAACCGATAAACCGTAGGTGGCTTAATACATGTCGATCACATTCTCGAGCTATTAGGTGGTCGTAACCCTCGCAAGTCTAACGACTTTGCATGGTACATTCGTTACCAAACGATCACCCAACCTGAAGCTCAAGAATTCTCTGACGATGAGTCAAAGAAGATGACGTGGGAAAATACTCTCTCACAACATCACTACACCGTAACCAAGTGATGTGTTATTTCCTACATCTTCCACCAAATACCGGATTGATTCCGATAATGGTATGCAACTAACACTACTTTCTTTGTATAACACGAGTTAAGTACTCTCAAAGTTAAACAACCTAGAACGACAATCTCAGGGATAAAAATCCCTATGATACACTCCAAACTAATCCTCCACTATCTGCATCAACAATAGTATACTCGCTTAGTCCATTACCCCACAGGTATGATCTGACAAGCATAATTGGTGAAAATCCCTAAGACTGTAATCTTTGATCTCCACAAGAAATATAACTACCTAACCCCTGCTTTTCGACTCGGTATCAGTCGGCTCTCAAAGGTAATTTACCTTTTCGACAATAGGTCCAAGACACAAACTCTACATGTTGTTCCCATGGTCAACTCAAACCACGGTTACGAATAGTGACTACCACACTACAAGTCATCCCTGTTATAAGCAACTAAATGCATAGCCAACAGAAGGATATGTAATAACTGTTAACATACCTTAAACCTTGCAGCTCAGAGATGTCCCGCAACAGCCAGATCCCAGAACTCACGAAACCAAAATCGAGTAAAGCAAAACTCGATGTCCGAATGAAATAAAATCCGAAAGTGGACTTCGCAACCTAGGGCTTTGATACCAATAAAATTGTCATGCCCCGAGAGTATGTCGAGCCGAAAATAATCGGACAACATCTCCCCTGTACGTGATACAATTTCCTGATATACATAAAGCCTTTGGGCCACAATTACATAACAAATATATAGACATAATCCATACAAACATAGCGGAAGATACTGACAAATAATACAAAGACTCACTATGCACTCCGGAGTGACTTGACACAACAAGAATCATAATAGAAACCTTATCAAAGGCCAAATACATACAACACATCCGTATATCACAAATACAGAAATGATATAGGATAAAACCCAAAAACATCAATCCATAAGAATACAACATCGATATGGAAATACTATCCAACCATTTGGTGTGAGATGGGATCAGCTGGCAGAGCTCCGAACATCCAAGGAATCTTCTACCTGTTACATGGGCGATAGGAAACCCAGGGTCCGGGTTGGTGAGTATAAACTCAGGGGTAATATGTAGAAAGTGCATGAACAACATATAGGGATATAGAGATCTACAAGTATACATGTGAAGATCTACAGGTATACAGAATGAGTACAATAGACATACAGTCCTATCCAAATCTAATAACATGTAACCACAGTATAGTCATACTCAATGCATATACTAAACTGATTAATTGAACATGAAGTAATGTACTAACGCACCTGACTGTCTGCAACACCATAAGCTATATCATCCTGAACAGGTATACAATAACATAACCCATATAAAGTACAATGTCAATCCCATATCTGACCAACACTCAGACATATGAACAGTATATAATCACATGTAATAACAACCCGGTCCATACTATACTATGACATGACGCTAATCGAATGCATACAATAGTCTGGACCAACCCATATATCATGCTCAACACACAGTAGTATATAATATGCAAATGGCATGTATCACGATGTACAAGCATATGCAGCAATCATAGCTCAATCAAATGCAACATCTCACAGGCATATGTAAAACATATATCAAATACATGGATACATATATATCAGCAATGCATATGCATGGTTACTGTCTGCGGACCCATCCAACCATGACCCCAGAGTGGCTAGGGTGGCATGACATTACAACTATCCCGACTCCAGCTACCACTACTCTCGAGTGGTCGAGTTGGGTAGTATGACTGGTAGCTAGCCGACATAGAGCTATATGCTACCCTAGGGGTCCCCGCTGCAAGCAACTCTAGCTACCACTACCCATGAGTGGCCGAGTGCTGTACGACAGGACAAGCTGCACGCCACTCCAGCTACCATCATCTATAGTGGCCGAGCGCGGCACATCCAATGCTTTGCCCTCAATCCTGCTACCACTACCCCGAGTGGCCGGGGAGGCAGTATGACTGACGACCCATCTCAACCACAAGGGAGACCCAATCAATAGCATGCATGCAGTGTAATGATGCATAGCTCCACACAAGTATCCTCGCAACACTCCCTATCCCACGAGGAGTCCTGGTCAACCAAAAGTCAACTATGCAAGGACTACTAATTCACAAGACACTCTCTCTACCAAACAGAGAGTCATACACAACTGACAGTCAACCACGCTAAGACCTCCAATCCGTAACGAGATACTGTTGACCATCCATATAACCATACACAAATACACGATCCATAATAGATATACAATCACGCTAGGACCTCCAGTCCATAGTCACATACTGACAACCACACACTTATCTATGCACAGACGACTAGATCCACCATAGATGCACAACTAATATGTGTACGATACAACAATCGACTCCATAATCCGATCCATCACCTAACCCTAGTGATGTAACACAGTAACCAAATCTGAGGTCACACGATAACCCTAACCACATGTATTTAACTGAACATCTATCAGCTAACACACAATAGAGTTTGTAATTCATATCCGTGATAAAAGAATGATGAACTAACAGCAATATTTCAAAGGTCAAGGCTAAGTACAAGCACATGATAAAATAAGAGTGGAGTCAAGGTAAAAGAATTCTATATAAATCCAAATTCATGCACCAGATTCAGATCAAAACTACCTGACCAGGGTAGATATTACCCACCTGATACGAAGCTCGAGTAATCCTCACGGGCGTGGACATGCTTTGTATCCCAAGCCTGTACAAAAATAACAAATTATGGTTAAGTACAAGTCTCCGATAATTATACGAACAAAATACTAATTTGTTCTATATTCGCATCTTTCCCTCGTCTACGAGTAAGAACCCCGATTATCCCAATCCAATACACCATAACCAACTTGCTCCCACATCAGCAAGATCAATTAAAATATATAGATCCAAACAACACTCACTTAAACTATTACAACTCTCTAACAGCGCATAATCAAACCTAATCTAATATACTACAATCTCCAACCACCGAACAAATCACAACACAACACCATAAACCACCTACATCCTAATTCCAAATCAAATCCAGATTCTTCCCTAACCATCACCCAGATCAATATAGCCACAACAACACAGCAACAATAATTGACACTCTAAAATAAACAACAATAACTAAATTAGAGTTGCAATTCAGCTCACCTTCTCTTCCCACACGCATAGATCGGCTACCACCCCAAACAAGTCAGATCTCAAATCCCAGCTCCAAGCTCTACAGTAAACAGAGGCTGAAACTACCCAATCTCACGGTGAGGAACACACAAAGCATATTCCTACTGCTGTGAACACAAATCACTATAAAACTCACCTCACAACACAACCAACACTATACACTGGCACACTCCAACGACACCAATCCCTTCTTCTCCGATCTCTATTCATCGACGCCATTCGAGCTCCGACCACTGCCCAAACCATGGATTCAAGCTCAATTAGAAATCCACAACTAGATCTCAACTCTCATCTCAAAGGAGAAGGAAAGCGACCCCTTACCCAGCTTTGGCGACGAGCGGCGGCGAGATCCCTCCTCTCGGCAACTCACTTCCACGGCGTTACTAGCTTCCCAACCAATCCTCCACCCGACTCCAGCTGCACGACACCTCCCCCCAATGGTCAGATCTTCCACCGTCAGCCGCAACAGTCACCGGCTCATGAAGGAAAAATAGATGGAGCCGAAATCATGCGAGAGGGGAGGAGGAAATCGCGCAGCCGCGATCTGAGGAAGAAACAGTGGCTGCGGATCGGGTTTTGGGGTTCGGGTTCGGAAGGTTTCTTTAAAAACCAACCAATTGACTGAGCTAGCTCAAGTATAAACCAAAGCTAACCTAAGTTAAGTCATTTAAGCTTAAATCTTCCTCGTATGGACTCCTTTTGAATCCGAAAATTTTTTTGTGAACTCCTGAGAAATTATATAAGATAATTTCCTAATTAATAAGGTATATTTTATTTTATTTTATTTCTTTTCATATCTTACATTAAAGGTAATAACAAATAACCATCAGTATAAATATAATCAATGCATAAACCAAACTGATCCACCAAATATAATGTAATGTACTGACGTACCTGAAAGTCTGCAATGACACAACTCACGACAACCTGAGCAAATATACAACAACGTAACACATACGAATAACATGCATGATCAACATCACACCTCTGATCAACTCATAATCATATGAACAACGTATAATCAAATAAAATAACCAACCTGATCCATCCTATATGGTATAATAAGGTTAATCAACTGTTATATACCAACCTGATCTATCCAACACAGTATCACAATGATAATCAAATACCATATACCAACATGATCTATCCAACACAGTATCATAATGACAATCAAATACTATATACCAACCTGATCTATCCAACACATTATCATAATGATAATCAAATATCATGTACCAACTTGACCTCTCCAATGCAGTATCACCCATAAGCATAACTCACAATCACCTGAGCACCATATAACCAAATGTATAATATGCAAATGGCATGTATGGCAATGTACAACAATATGCATCAATCATAGCTCATCCACATGCAACATCTCATGACATATGCAATATGTATCACATGCATATATGAATGCCACCACACATGGCTATGCCACCGCACATGGCAATGCAGATGCAATATGTATCATATACATATACACCACTACACATGACTATGCAGATACAATTAGTATCATATGCAAATGCACCATCACACATGGCTACACCACTGCACTTGGCAATGCAGATGCAATTTGTATTATATGCATATACACCACCACACATGGGTATGTCGCAGCCTATGGCAATGCAGATACAATTAGTATCATATGCATATATGCCATCACACATGGCTACGCCACCACACATGGCAATACTAATGCATTATGTATCGCAATACAAACACACCACCACTCATGGCTCACCATCGCACATGGCTACACTAATGCAATATGTGTTCTATACATATACGCCACCGCACATGGCTAAGCCACCACACATGGCAATACATCAGAATCTTGTATCATATACATATACACCACCGCACATGGCTATACATCAGCAATAAAATAATCAAGCCTATTGATATATGCAATCACCCACACTAGGAGTAAAACATGATGACCCAAACCAGGACAACAACTATACTCAACTACATGCTCTTATACAACATCTAATACTCAAACATATGTAGAGTCTGTAATCAATAATAGTGATGAACGAAACTGTAAAGATAACAAACAAAGCATCTCAAAGTTCAAAGGCTAAGTATCAAGCACAAGAGTAAATAAGAGTGGAGTCAAGGTAATGATACTATCACTATCATAAAATTCATACACTAAGATCACAATCTACCGGACCAATGGTAGGATTTACCCACTTGGTATGTAGATCATGCTGATGACCTTCACATCCACAAATCTACCTCGAATCAAATACCTATAACCAAGAATACAACATATAACCAAGTTTTAACATACACTCGGTAATAAAGTCAATACCTAACTCCTATCAATGATATACATTCATAAACATCCAAATTTGGACTTACCTAACATTGTTTCACTAGCCCACAGCTTCCTCATCTACTTAAGGAAATCTAATATGAATCAAACCATTGGACTGAAGGCAACACCCAACTCCAATAGTCCTATGTAGATTCATCAATCCTAATTCATCAACTTCATAACCAAACAACAATTTAAAATCCTTACTATCATTCATTCAACCACCGTGCTTACCTCCTTTCCCCCTTCACTGACACGATCAGATTACACCCATTGATGCTGCTCATGGCAACAAAGCTATTGGTGACAATAATGAAGGCAGCTCATAATGACAGAGGCAGCTGGATGTGAAGCGCAGAGTAGTTGTGATGGCAATGGCAACCGTCGATCGAAAGAATCGTGGTAACACAAGCAAGGAAGAGATCGTCAGTGCTCTCTACTGTCCTGATCAGCGGAGCACAGCATGGAGGTGGCGGTACATTACGACTCACAACAAAGGAAGAGGCTCGATGGTAGATCTGAGATGTGGCGGCGCTGAAAGAACACTGATGAGAATTACGCTGCAGATATTGATGGCAAAGTCGAGCTCCTCCATCCTTGTGCGACGAACGCCTAAAGCAATGGTCGATTGAGCTCATGGTGGCTGCAGGTTAAGATCTCTGGCATGGTCGATGATGAAGAGCTCCAGCGGCGATGAGTGGGTGCTCGATGAAGAGAAGAAGAAAGCGCAATCGGGATTTAAGGGAGAAAGAGGAATCGGGGAAAAAAGGGAAGGAATGGAAGTCGCGGCTGTGGAGAATGGGAATAGGGATTTGAAGGCTACCCCAATTGGTTGAGATAGCCTAAGTTTAACTTAAAGCTAACCTAGGTTAACCCAATCACCCATTTAAAGCATAGACAATTTCCAAAGTACATTACTATTATTCTATAAGTCAATTTCTTCATTAACAAGAGGTATTTTATTTTCCGGTATCTTACATAGAGCATCTTCACCTTGAGATGGATCACTCCCACTAGTACCAAGATCCACTTCAGAGTCTTGTATCCAGCCGCTGGGATCAACTGAGTTGCTGGGCTTATCCATCTCATAAAAGGTAAAGTCTCGATCAATTTCTCCTCTCTTAGGAAAATCATTCTCGAGAAATTTGGCATCACATGACTCAATCTCAATTACAATCTCATCCGTATGTTCTCCTAGGAACACATATCCTTTGGAGTACTCAGAGTATCTAATAAAGATACACTTCATTCCTTGCGGACCTAACTTGTCGTATCTATATGAAGAATCATTAACATACGCAACACAACCCCATGACCTCAAATGACTAAGGATAGGTTGCCTCCCTATCCAAAGCTCGTATGGGGTACTGACTATGGACTTTGTTGGAATTCGATTATAAACATATATAGTAGTCAATAATGTATCCCCCCAATGGAAGATAAGTAAATTGGTCTGTGCCATCATAGACCTTATCATTTCCAATAAAGTTATATTCTTTCTCTTAGCAACTCCATTCTGCTGAGGAGTAGCAAGAATAGTCAGTTATTGTGTAATGCCTTTCTTGAAACAGAGCTCTTTAAATTGCTCAGACAAATACTCGTGCCCACGATTGGTTCTAAGAGTTTTCACTCTCAAGTCTAGCCGATTTTCAACTCGCTAATAAATTTCCTAAAGCATTCTAGTGCCTCAGACTTGTGCGAGATCAGATAGACATAGCCGAAATATGTGTAATCGTCTATAAATGTAATAAAATACATGACTTCGTTTCATGATCTTATATTCATGGCTCCGTAAATATCGGAATGAACCAACTACAATGGAGTTCCATCTCTCACTGTTTTCCCAAATGATTTTCTCTTAGATTTACCTACTAGGCAAAACTCACACAAGGGCAACTCGACCTTGGTTAGTTGGCCTAACACGCTAGATGATGCTAACCGGCTCACCCTCTCTTGTCATATGTGGCCAAGTCTACTATGTCATATACTCACATCATTTACTACACTATCAGATGCAAAGGCAATAGGAGAAGAAGGATTGAAGTCATGAAATGAAATTAAATCTAGTCCATAAAGTCCCTCATGGACTATATACCGAAACATATAAGAGTATTGTGATACGCGATATAAACTTTAGAGTTTCTTATACAAACATTATATCCTAGCTGGTCTAGACTACAGACAGAAACTAGATTTCACATTATCTCTGGAGCATACAACACATCATGAAGATACAAGACTTGATTGCTTTGCAGCATCAACTTGCAAGTGGAAATCCCTCTCACCTTCACATATGCTCCATTCCCCACATAAAGCCTTCTCGCATGTGGACTAATACGACTAAAATCTACGGAAGTACTTCTATCTCAAACAACATCGTCTATTGCTCTTGAGTCTACAATCCACAAAGGAGATGAGTTAGTGAACATGACACTAGATGACACATAACTCAAACCATGTAAAGAAGAAGGCTTTACCTTTCGCTCGTCATACTTGCGTGTGAAATGCCCAAGGTTACCACATACGTAGAATCAGACTTTGCTCTTTACAAGCTCATTCTTCTTGCTTTTTTGTCCTTTCTCAATTGTCTTTGACTTCTTCTTGATAGGACTCTTAGTCTTATTCTCATGCTTGCGACACTTGCACTTGGTTACCCGGGAGCTCTTACTCGACTCCGCAAAGTTAACATGATCCGAAGCAAACTTGGTCAACTCCTATCGCTCCTCCTCATGCTCGTAGTGCCTACTCACATCTGTGAAAGTACGAATACTTTTTGTGTCCATGAGATAAGTCTTAATTATCTCCTAGAAGTCAGGCAATGATTGGATCACACTTGGTACCTGAAGCTCATTCGACATTGACTCCCCCATATTCTTCAAAGAAGCAATGATACTCGACATATGCATTAGATGTTGCTTCTTAGTATGATCGGGCCTCTTCTTATAAGTAATAAACTTATATGTTAGCATCCTGAACTTAGGAGCTGAAGGGGTGTCATATTGCTCTCTTAGAGCATGCTAGACCAGCAATGCAGTAGGATAATGTTTATAAACTAGGATTAGCTCATCATGCATGCTACCCTAGCTTGGCCATCCTTCTTCCACGCATGATACACCTCTTGATCCCATCTCGCTTGTGTCGTGGTACCCTCCCCGGGGTCCACCATCTCGTTCTTAAGAACCTCTTTGAGTTCTTACTCCTCAAAGATGAACTGAATCTTCCGGTGTCAAATCTTATAATTCTCACCATTCAGTTTGTCTCCCTTCACGAGATTCAGAATGACACTCTTCATTGTAGCCATGTATCTGTCACACAGATAAAGAGACATAAGTGACTATTGATGCTTAATATCTCAATTATGTACATTACTAATTATCAAAACTCAAAATGGCTCGAATACAAATTATAAGACGAGCATATGAATCAGTAGACACCATACACCACAGTTTAGAATTACATCTCACCATTCAAATTATGATGAAGTACACAATTAGTCACATTATACTCTCAAGGCTAACCTACATGCCACCGAGAAAGTCTACGCTCTGCCATTCAATGATAGTGCTTTCAGTAAGCCTATGTGCTACCGAAATGGTCCATATATCTCAGAGTCAAACCTCTTTGTCGTCACTGAGACCCTCGACTTAATTTGAGTCATATATGAAAATCCTTCTCAACCTTTAGACTTCAAAATCTCACTCGGTTTTAAACACTTTGCATAGCACCTTTGTGCATCTCAAGTACTTCTGCTCGTGTTAAGCTCTCGAGATCCTCAGTGACCTCAAGAACCTAGGGCCTTACACGTGCCAAGCTCGCGAGTGTTGTTGACCACTTTGTCAACTTTATAAAGCACTTCTGAGCTCCACAAGGCAAAACTCGAGCCCCACAGTGCTGTGGTCGAGCACTAGTGCTCTGGCCAAGCATCAATAGTGCTAGTCAAGCACCATATGCTTTAGTCGACCACTTTGTGCTCTGGCCGAGTACCTCTTGCTTTGGGCGAGCACATCCTCGTGTGGCCAAGAACCCTGTGCACCGCCGAGCACCTACGCGTGATGCTAAGCACCTCTACGGGCGACTGAGTACTAGGCATGCAACCGAGCACCTACGCATTCTGTTGAGCACCTACGCACGCACGACCGAACACCTCCTCATGCGGCCGAGCGTCTCACGTGCTGCTGAGCACCCTGCGTGTTGTTGAGGACCATGCTCCCAATCGACTGTTTCTTTCTGACAGTTGATTATCGAGTGCTACATGAGCAGCTGAGAACTGCATGCCCAGTCGATCACCAATAGTGCACTGCCACTGTCTCTCCTACTATGCTCGAGCGCAATTTTAGCATTATTCATCGCCTTTGATGAGAATTATGGAACTGCGATCTACAGCCATTTCTTGAGTTTTAACTCAAGAATTTGTTGAACAAAATCACCTTTAACCTGACTCTAATACCAATGTTAGACAGTATATCTATGAAATTAAAATTGGGGAAACATAAATATACCTCAAATATGTAGAGGTTGAATGATGATCTAGAACTACTCTGGATAGAAACTTCATTGAGAACTCAAATCCTCACTAATGTGTTAGGGCAATCTCTTGCCATGATTAGGTTTTGATGTGTATGGCAAAGGGTTTAAGTTAGTTTGTTATGTTGATTTGATATGTGCGTTGAAGTCGTGCAGGACTTAGTAATTCGCACATGGAACCGTGGCGAGTTTCACAACTCATGACTCGGTCCTTGAGTCGGTGAAGGATGGCTTTGCGGAAGCCGTGCGCTTGGAGCATCCGAGGGACCGCCGGACGAGGAGCTTGGAGTGAAGCCAGAGGAAGTAGACTTCGAGGCAAGAGACGCGAAGGAGCATTGCAGATGCGCTGATCTTTGCCGAGGGGCGTGGCCAACGAAGAGAACTTGAGCGAGGACTCGAGAGATGAGAGTGGCGAATGTAACCCGGAAGGGGTAGCTCTTAGGTGAAACTTGGCCATTTGGCTAAGTGTCGGATGGATTTCGACACGGTCATTGCCATGGAATGGCAATGATCGCTCGAGTCGAACGTGATTCGACCGTGTTTATGAGTGTTTTAAGGCCACCACGATCGCCATATGTGGGCGTCATTCGCTAAGATTCGATTAGTCATTCAAGGCGCGATCGATTAGTCGAAAGGGTTTACAGAATCGCTCGTGGCCGGCAGGCGATCGACTACGAGGCGTGATCGATGAGGTCCATCAGTCGACTGCCAAGTGTTCTGTTGGACTACAATGGTCGGGATCCAACGTGTTTGGAGACCGTTGTAGTGGCGGCAGTCGACTGCCAAGGGCAGCAGTCGACTGGTGGCATCCAACGGGAAGAAAAGCTTCCTCTCTATAAAAAGATAGGGTGTGGGCTTTTGAATGGCTAATGCTCTTACTCCAAACGACCATCCAAGTCCCCCACAAGCTTTAAACTCTTCTTACTTGCTTTTACTTCATTCTTATTGTAAGAAGAGTGATCTTGATTGTAAAGGTTACCTCCACCTAGCTTGGTGCAAAGGAGAGACCAATAGTGTTTGGCTCTGGAGGAGTGATTCACCTCGGACGAATCGGGATCATGGAATAGCGGCGTAGCCGTGAACCACGTTACATCTTGCGTTAGCATTTTGATTCTTGTCTTGTATATTTACTTGTCTTGTCTTATTATATTCCGCTTGCGCTAACCTTTTGTAGACGAGTAAATTACGACATCCATCGATTGAGGGCTATTCACCCCCCTCTAGCCGGCCGTTTCGATCCCCAACAAGTGGTAAGGAGGGTAAGACGTGCTTTAAAAGGTTTTAGATTTAATAAATCTAATGATAGGAATAGAAGACAAAGGGGGAAAATCATTTGCTACAATTGCCAAGGAGAGGGACACATAAGGGATAATTGTCCCCTCCTAAACAAGAGCAAGGAAGAAAAGAAAAAGAAGGAAGAAAAGAAGAAGAAAAAGGGGAACAAGAAAAAGGAAGAAGAAAAGAAGGCAAAGGAAAAGGGGAAGGCCAAAGCATTCAAGGCCATGACATGGGATGACCCTTCTTCCTCTTCCTCATCCGATGAAGAAGAGCATGTCTACTCCAACCTTGCATTGATGGCTTTCGATGACTTGGATTGCTCCTCCACCGAAAATGAAGAATCAAGCTCAAGTGGAGAGAGCTCAAGTGAAGGGGGAGCCTCTACATCCTCCTCATCTGAAGAAGAAGAAGAGGACATGGAAACTATGGTAACGAATCTAACTCCTAAGAAAATAGTTTCCATGGTTTCTAGCTTAACTAGGGATTTATTTAGAGCTAAGAAGAAGAACAAAAGCATGCTAGATCAAATTAAGGACTTAGAAAATAAACTAGAAAAAGCATGCTTAAATGATGAAAATATTTCTTCTAGCTTAAATGATGCATGCTCACATGATAACTATATGCCTTTGGATGTTAGTGATGCATGTATAGAAGAAAATAGGGGTTTAAGAGAGAAAGTAGATTATTTAACCAAAGCCCTAGAAAAGTTTACAATTGGCTCAAACACCTTAAACATGATTATAGGGAGCCAAAGAGCTAGCTTCAATAAGAAAGGCCTAGGATACAAAGAAAAGAAAAATGAAAAGGCCTATAAATGCCTAATTGCTAGGGGACAAGATAAGAAGAAGGTAATAGCTAGAAAATGGATCCCCAAGGAGTATTTAGTGAACCCAATAGGAAAGAACTTATTTTGGGTTCCTAAATCCATTCTTAAGGGTTAGGAAAACCCTAAGATAGTCAACCATATGCATTTCACCTATATCATATGTTGGTTGACTTAGGATGGTGGGACCTCACCTTTAGAAGTAGTGTTGGGTGATGATAATGTGCCCATAAATAGATAATAATGCTTAAATCATGATAGTTGATGTAATTGTTACACATGTTTGCAATCATGATTTATAATTTTGATATTTGGCACATAATCATGTGAAATAGGTTTAAATCATGCTTTAGGTGATACCTTGTTTATTATCATGACATAATACCTAATGCATGATAACAATTCAATGAATACATGTGTTTCATGATCATAATGTGTAATTCATTCATATATGTCATTATAATCATGTGGACTGTTAGGGTGATACTTAACCTTGATAGAATTGCATGAATATAATGGTTAAGTATATACAAATACCTCTAGGATACATCTCACACTCACTATAGGCTACCATGATTGAAAACTTAGCATGAGTGAGATGTTAGGATGATACAAATGTTCACTAATGCCTATGGCATTTAGATGGTCATTTAAAGTATCAAAATAACAATAATAGACCAATCATGGGGAAGGTTTATGTTTAATTCATATACATATTGCCCAAAGATCATGGTTGGATATTTCATATGTTTTCAAAACAATTTCTTACTTTAAAATATATGTATTCATGTTTGGAAACAATTGGATGCAAAACTAGGTGTTAAACTTGATACTAGAATGGTCAAAAACCTAGTGGTTTTTAAAACTTTTGGATTTTTGGCAAATACGTGAAAATATAATGATCTTTCATGAAAAATTATTTTTCACTGATAAAGAACCATACAAGAAATGTGTTCCCCAAATTTCACTATTTTTTGAATTTTCTATAATTTTTAATACATTTCTGAAATTTGCCCAGAAAATCAGAATTTCGGAAACCATTGTGCCGATCATTGATCACATACCGATAAATGATCGCAATATTTTCTAATTTCATATTTTAAACATGTTTTTGGTATTTTCCTTCTATTAGACTTGATGCCATGGGTTTATAACTTAGTATTAATCTTTTTTATGGTGTCAAAGGAGGAGAAATAATTGTGTTTAAGTAAATTATGATAGGGGGAGAAATATGTATGGGGAGTTTCATAGATTAAGGGGGAGTTGCATGTTGCTATATCATGTTTATATTTACATGCTTTCTTACCTTAGAAATTTTTATCAAATGTTTTTACCTAACTTAAACGGATTGCCACACATCAAAAAGGGGGAGATTGTTAGGGCAATCTCTTGCCATGATTAGGTTTTGATGTGTGTGGCAAAGGGTTTAAGTTAGTTTGTTATGTTGATTTGATATGTGCGTTGAAGTCGTGCAGGACTTAGTAATTCGCACATGGAGCCGTGGCGAGTTTCACAACTCATGACTCGGTCCTTGAGTCGGTGAAGGATGGCTTTGCGGAAGTCGTGCACTTGGAGCATCCGAGGGACCGCCAGACGAGGAGCTTGGAGTGAAGCCGGAGGAAGTAGACTTCGAGGCAAGAGATGCGAAGGAGCATTGCAGAGTCGTGCGCCGATCTTTGCCGAGGGGGGCGTGGCCACGAGCGAAGAACTTCAAGGCGAGGACTCAGGAGAGATGAGAGTGAGCGAATGTATCCCGGGAAGGGGTAGCTCTTAGGTGAAACTTGGCCATTTGGCTAAGTGTCGGATGGGATTTCTCGACACCAGTCGACTGCCATGGAATGGAAGTCGACTGCTCTGAGTCGAACGTGATTCGACTGGTATTCGACTGAGTGTTTTGAGGCCGGTGGCCATATGGCGCCATATTGCCAAGACCATCGATCGGCTATTGAATAATGATCGGTCGTGAAGGGTTTAGCCCCAGAACCGCTCGTGCCGACAAGGCGATCGACGACGGAGCGATGGTCGGTGATGAGGTCCATCAGTCGACTGCCAAGTGTTCCGTTGGACTACAACGGTCGGGATCCGACGTGTTCGGAGTTGTAGTGGATCTGATCGTGGCGGCAGGGAAGAAAAGCTTCCTCTCTATAAAAAGAGAGGGTGTGGGCTTTCGGATGGCTAATGCTCTTACTCCAAATGACCATCCAAGTCCCCCACAAGCTTTAAACTCTTCTTACTTGCTTTTACTTCATTCTTATTGTAAGAAGAGTGATCTTGATTGTAAAGGTTACCTCCACCTAGCTTGGTGCAAAGGAGAGACCAATAGTGATTGGCTCTGGAGGAGTGATTCACCTCGGACGAATCGGGATCGTGGATTAGCGGCGTAGCCGTGAACCACGTTACATCTTGCGTTAGCGTTTTGATTCTTGTCTTGTATATTTACTTGTCTTGTCTTATTATATTCCGCTTGCGCTAACCTTTTGTAGACGAGTAAATTACGACATCCATCGATTGAGGGCTATTCACCCCCCTCTAGCCGGCCGTTTCGATCCCCAACATAATGCTCACAGTCGGGATGAAAGTCATGAAGGTTAGTTCAAACTTTTACCACAATAACACAACGTCGCAACCCTTAACTTGGCGACGATGATTGTTCCTTGTTCTATTCAACAAGGAGGAGAGTTCTTCGAGAGTTATCTGTAGGGTTTGATTGAGTGATCCGTGAGGGGAAACTTCGCTTCCCACTTCAACTCGGTCGCTTGTTCATGGCGATCCCATCGATGTCCCCGGATTAAAAATTTAATCCTAGACAAAAGGGAACGCCCAAGCAACCTTGTCATCATCGTGCTATTCGTTTAGAGAGGTCACTTGAACAAACTTGTTGTTTAAGTGACCAACCTCTATTCTACGAGTAGCCATGGAATAGACGATGTACGGATCGCCGGATTTTGTGTTTATGTTCGGGATCCAAGTATTATTTAGCCACAAACAGAATATATTATGCTCATAATTGAAAAACAAAAATAAACATGTAACATATGAAAATAGAGAATCGATATACCTCTCGATCTTCTATTGTATGACCTTCCTCCTTTCAGAAGTCGTGTGGGCGACGATCTACCAAAAGTTGAAGCTCCTAGATCGCCAATCTTCCTTCCTTACTCGTTCTGAGCAAAAGGGAGAATAGAAACAAGGCTCTTTTCCTTCCTTCAACCAACCACCAACCTCCAAGGATGGGGCTTGCCGCTGGCCAAGAAGGAAGAGGAGATTATGATGGAAACCGGCCAAGACACCAAGAGAAAGCCCTAAATCTTGTTACCACTGCCCAAGGAGAAGGAGAGGAGGGAGTTTAGATGCCTGCCAAGGGTTGGAAAAGCTTCAATGGGCGCCGGCCACCAATGGAGAAGAAGAAGACAAGGAAAGTATTTCCTTATTTGGTGCCGCCAAGCCCAAACCCTAGCTCCAATGCCAACTCCAAGCCTCCCCTTGCTTCTTAATTCTCTTTTCATGCCAACCCCACCCTCTCCTTTTATAGAGTTAGGGATAAGCCTTGCTTTAATCTCCACCATTGGTTCTAGGGATTTAATCTCAACCGTTGGATCTAGAGATTTAATCTCAACCGTCGGATTTAGAGATTTAATCTCTACCTTTGGATCTAGAGTTTTGTTTCCATCCATTGGATCTAAGCTTCATGAGGTTTTAATAGGCTACAATAGGCACCATGAGGAGGAGTTGGATCTTGGCCACCCAATGGATCAAGCCCACATAAAGTCCGATCCATTAATGATAATCCAATCCACTAAAGAATTATCATTGATCTACCTCACCAACCCCCATAAGTTAATTTGGGCTCCATATATTATATGTATATTTTCTTCCCGTGTTTAAGATCTCAAATGTCCATCGATTAATTAATTTACTGACCATTAATTAATCAACATCTAACTCCATGAGTAGTATCAATTAACCTTTTCATCATACCGGACCAAGTCCACCTGCAGGGTTTACATGATGAACCTTATGAGCTCCTCAAGGGAACATCATCATCCTAATATATAGGACACGGTTTCCTCGTATAATCAACGACACACTATATAAATAATATCATCTCCCAACTTATCGAGCCTATCAATTTAATCTATAAATCTCGCCCATTGGTAAATCAAAGAGATGAATACTAAGTATATGTGCCCGTTATTATATCGGGATTAAGAGTATGTACAATATAATATCTGAGGTCTGATTCGATTATGTAGTCAGCAATAAATCGAATCACCTCTAAGTCGGTCCTACTCAATACACACAAAGTGTACTAGTGTGATTCTATGGTCAAGACAAACCAATCCCAAATCACACTACAACCATTCGAATGGTTTGTCCAAAGCCATCTCAATTGTGAGCCTTTACTTATACTTTACAAGGAACCGATAACATGATCTCCCGTGTGACACCACACACCATGTTATCTACAATGTAATGTATTAGACAATATGCATATCCATAAAAATATGCAAACAATGATCATGTGATTCTTATTTCAAAATAAAGATGTTCATACAAAAGATAGACTTTTCAGTATACATCCCAACAATCTCCCATTTATACTAAAAGATTATGTTGTCCTCAAACTGCCATACATCTGATCCCCATTCCCTCCACATGCCTATCAAAAGCTCTCGTCAGAAGGGCCTTAGTGAAAGGATCTGCTAGGTTATCCTCCGATGCAATCTTGGCCACAACAACTTCTCTCTTTATGATTTCTCGTATCAGGTGGTACTTGCGCACTATGTGTGCTTACTTGCCTTATGGGCTCATGGTTCCTTCGAGTTTGCAACTGCACTACTATTATCACAATAAATTGTGATAGTTCTGGGCAAACTAGGAATCTCATCCAAGTCCATTAGGAAGTTTATGAGCCACACAGCTTCTTTGGCTGCCTCAGAGGCTGCCACATACTCAGCTTCCATGGTAGAGTCCACCATGCATTTTTGCTTGACACTCCTCCATACAATGGCTCCACCTCCCAAAGTAAACACAAAACCTGAGGTAGACTTACTATTATCTCTATTTGATTGGAAGTCGGAATCTGTGTAACCCACAGGGAGTAATTGGTTTGCCTAGTAAACTAGCATATAATCCCTAGTCCTTCTCAGGTACTTCAATATATGCTTTATCGCAGTCCAATGTCCCTGTCCTGGATTACTCTGATATCTGCTGACCATGCCCACGACATAGCAGATATCTGGTCTCATACATAGCATCGCATACATGAGGCTTCCTACCGTCGAAGCATAAGGAACCGCCTTCATCTCCTCTATCTCCTAAGATGTTCTAGGACACATCTCCTAGATAAAGGAACTCCATGCCTGAACGGTAGAAAACCCTTCTTGGAGTTCTGCATGCTAAAATGATCCATAATCGTGTCTATGTATGAAGCTTGGGATAAGCACAACATCCTTTTCCTGCGATCCCTTATAACCTTGATCCTAAGGATGTGTCCCACCTCTCCCAAGTCCTTCATATCAAACTGTTTGGACAACCATACCCTTACGTCTGATAACACCTTGATATTGTTGTCAATCAACAAAATGTCATCTATGTATAGTACAAGAAATACCACTACGTTTCCGTCACATTTCTTGTATACACAAGACTCATCCGGACTTTGAATAAATCCATAAGACTGGATTACCTCATCAAAGCGGATGTTCCAAGACCTCGAAGCTTGCTTCCATCCATAAATGAACCGATTAAACTTACATACAAGATGCTCTTTGCCCTTCGCAATGAATCCCTCTGGTTGCTTCATATAGATGTTTTCCTCAAGACTTCCATTAAGGAAAGCTGTCTTGATATCCATCTGCCACACCTCATAATCCATATGAGCTGCTATGCATAAGAGAATTCGGATAGACTTAAGCATGGCTACCGACGAAAAGGTCTCCTTATAATCGATACCTTATTTCTGAGTATACCCCTTCGCAACAAGCCTCGCTTTGAAGGTCTCAACCATCCCATCTATTCCTCTCTTTCTTTTGTAGATCCACTTGCATCCAATGGTTTTTACACCATCGGGTGGTTCTACTAGCTCCCAGACCTGATTTGAATCCATAGATTCAATCTCAGTATTCATCGCATTTTGCCAAGATGCTGCATCTTTATCTTGGATTGCCTCGTCATATGTCTAGGGATCAGGTTCATGTTCGCCAGGGACCAAATCAGAAGATTCTCCCAAGAACATGAATCTATCAGGCTGTCTCACAACCCTCCCACTACGACGAGGTATCTCCTATGTATCCTCTGTGACACGCGGTGCAGTGACTTGTGGTATATCCTCTTGTACCGGTGGTACTGAAGAAGTGACTTCCCCTTTTAATTCCTCCAGAACAATTTTACTCTTGGACTTGTGGCTCATCACATAGTCTTCCTCTAGAAATCTGGCATTCGTGCTAACGATCACCCTCTGATCTCTAGGACTATAAAATAAACCACCCTTCATTCGTCTAGGATAGCCAACGAACATGCGTACTTCTATACGAGGTTCCAACTTACCAGTATCTGCCTTCAGCACATGTGCTAGACTCCCCCATATCCGAATATGTCTTAGACTAGGCTTTCGCCCAGTCCACAATTCTGTGGGAGTAGAAGGCACTGATTTAGATGGAATCAAGTTCAGAATGTACACCGCCATATCTAGAGCATATCCCCAGAACGAATCTGGCAACTCAGAATAACTCATCATCGATCTAACCATCTCCATAAGAGTCCTATTCCTTCGCTTTGCTACACCATTATGCTGGGGTGTGCCAGGTGCAGACAATTGGGATTGAATCCCAGCCTCTGACAAGTAATTCCTAAACTCTCCTAAGACGTACTCGCCACCACGATCAGATTGTAGTGTCTTGATACTTTTACCTTGACGTTTCTCCACATCAGCCTTGAATTCTTTGAACTTGTCAAAGCATTCAGACTTGTGGCGCATCAGGTAAATGTATTCATATCTTGAGTAATCATCTATAAAAGAGATGAAATACTCAAAACCACCTCTAGCATGGATAGACATAGAACCAGACAAATCATAATGAACCAATTCTAACACATCTTTGGCTCTATACCCCTTGACCTTAAAAGACCTCTTGGTCATTTTACCCTCCAAGCAAGATTCACAGGTTGGGAAATCCTCCACTACTAATGAACCCAGAGGTCCATCAGCTATCAACCTTTGAATTCTACTTAGGTTAATATGACCAAGCCTAAGATGCCACAGATATGTTTGGTTCATCTTCGAAGGTTCTTTTCTCTTATTGGAATTAAAAGATGAGTTATTAACTTCAATTTTAATCGTGGGAGGTTTTGGTTCAAGTGTGTATAGATTTCCTATCAATGCACCTGAACAGATAATATCCCTATTCCTTTTTATAACAACTCTGTCATTAAAAGAAATAGAATATCCATCCATAAACAATTTAGAAATCGAAATTAAATTCTTTCTAAATAAAGGTACATAAAGGCAATTCTTAAGAACCAAAAGTTTATTTTTCTCAAAAGATAAATGAACGTCTCCCACTGTAACAGTCGCCACCTTCGTGGCATCGCCCAAGTACATGGTAATCTCCCCCTCAGCCAGTCGTCTGGTTTCCTGGAACCCTTGCAAAGTATTGCAGACATGATCAGTGGCTCCCGTATCTACACACCAGGTGTCAGTAGATAACACCGCTAAACATGTTTCAACGACTAGACCAAAAGATATACCTTTGTTCTTCTTGCGGTTGGGGAAGTCCTTCTTCCAGTGTCCAGTCTGCTTACAAGTGAAGCACTTGCCTTTCGGCTTCTTCACTCCTCCCTGAGTACCTCCCACCGCCTTTGCCCCAGTTTGTTTCTTCTTCTTCTTGCCTTTCGGCTTAGAAGTAGAAACCTTTTGGGTCACCATGGCATGTGCCTGAGCACTCTGACAAAATAGCCCCTCTGCCGCCTAGAGTTCTGTCAGAAGCTCTGCCAACGAATACAACCTCTTGTTCATGTTGTGGTTCAGGCGAAACTGCTCAAAACTCCTAGGTAGAGACTGGAGTATGATATCGACCTGGGTTTCCCCATC
Source organism: Wurfbainia villosa (assembly GCA_025175895.1). Taxonomy (NCBI): domain Eukaryota; kingdom Viridiplantae; phylum Streptophyta; class Magnoliopsida; order Zingiberales; family Zingiberaceae; genus Wurfbainia; species Wurfbainia villosa. Next base: position 83,561,757 of record CM045994.1, on the reverse strand, counting down.
GATCTCAGCTCCAAGGACCTCCAGCTCATTCAAATGAGCCATCATCTTGAGAACATGATCCCTTATGGGTGTTCCCTCGATCATGGTGGTAGTCATCAAGTTTCTCATGGCTTCTTGCCTCGCAGCCCGATTCTGGTGTCCGAAAAGCTCTTTGAGATTGAGCATCATGTCATAAGCTATGGGCATGGCTTGATGCTGATGTTGCAGTACATTTGACATAGATGCTAAAATGTAACACCGCGCCATCTCATCGGCCTTTATCCACTTCTTATAACTCTCTCTCTCTTTTTCCCCAGAATCATCTGTAGGCTTAGGAGGGCACTCTTCGAGGAGTACATATTTGTATTCCTCAGCAGTCAAGACAATGTCTAGATTCCTCTTCCAATCAACATAATTGGGTCCAGTAAGTTTATTCTCTTTCAATATCACAGCAAGCGGGTTGAAAGTCATTTTGAAAGAAAACCTAAGAATCACATAGATCAAAACATTAGATTTCAAAAAATTATTGATTCCTCAAACAATAAAATTTTAAAATCAACCAACACCTCAAAACACCGAGAATATCATATGCCACGATAGTGTGGACGTATACGAATTCTACATTTGCAAGAGGAGGTTTTACCCATTAATTTTACTATCTTGTCAACCTAACTTTTTGACAAGTAAAATTAATAGTTGGTTCCTCTTTGGCCTTACAAATAAAAGCAGTGACTCCGATGGGGAGGATACTTATATTTGTATCTAAGTGTTCACCATTACTCGGTACCAAGGTAATTATCTCGGGTTATGTGCCTTCCGATGGGGAAGTTTACATGCTTCTTAATAATTCCCTATAACCATATTCGACCTTGTGATCCGCAAACAAACTCATCCGATGGGGAGGAAGGCACTCAGAGTCGATGCGCAAGTTTGTTTGCATCACATGTCAAATTGTAATGGAGGCTGTGGGAATTTATAAAAATATCCTTCTCCCACTTAGTAATTTGAAAATGAAGAATTTTCTAGCCTACGACATGCATATCAAACAATAAGCAATAAATATGATAAATAAATTATTTTCCAACTATTATGGCTTTTGTCTTCAATATGTCTCCCGTCGCATCGCCTTCTCGTCCGCTCCTCCTACGCCATGTACGAGCCATCTGGAGATCCGAGCCGAGACTAAAATCTATTTTTAATTTACATCCATTGATCCTATACTCCACAAGGGAGTGTACATGAAATCTAGATCGAAAGTAAACTAAAATAAAAAGAGTGGCTAAACAATGTCATATCTAATTTACAAAAAATTAAATACTAGCCTCGTCAACCCCGAGGATTCAACAAACTATACTATTACACACATACAATCACATACACACATATGGCCATAATAGTCGGATCTTATGCCTGCAACCAAAGAGTTAACCTACGCATATCCTACTATTATCCGACACATATAATATATGAAAAATGCATAAGAGTAACCGAATCCTAAACACACAAAACTGGAAACCTTGGCTCTGATACCAATTGTAGGGTTTGATTGAGTGATCCATGAGGGGAAACTTCGCTTCCCACTTCAACTCGGTCGCTTGTTCATGGCGATCCCATCGATGTCCCCGGATTAAAAATTTAATCCTAGACAAAAGAAAACACCCAAGCAACCTTGTCATCGTCGTGCTATTCGTTTAGAGAGGTCACTTGAACAAACTTGTTGTTCAAGCGACCAACCTCTATTCTACGAGTAGCCGCAGAATAGACGATATACGGATCGCCGGCTTTTGTGTTTATGTTCGGGATCCAAGTATTATTTAGCCAAAAATAGAATATGTCATGCTCATAATTGAAAAACAAAAATAAACATGTAACATATGAAAATAGAGAATCGATATACCTCTCGATCTTCTATTGTATGACCATCCTCCTTTCGGACATCGTGTGGGCGACGATCTACCAAAAGTTAAAGTCCCTAGATCACCAATCTTCCTTCCTTACTCATTCCGAGCAAGAGGGAGAATAGAAACAAGACTCTTTTCCTTCTTTCAACCAACCACCAACCTCCAAGGATGGAGCTTGCCGCCGGCCAAGAAGGAAGAGAAGATTATGATGGAAACCGGCCAAGACACCAAGGGAAAGCCTTAAATCTTGTTACCACCAGCCAAGGAGAAGGAGAAGAGGGAGTTTGGACGCTGGCCAAGGGCTGGAAAAGCTTCAATGGGCGTCGGCCACCAATGGAGAAGAAGAAGACAAGGAAAGTCTTTCCTTATTTGGTGCCGCCAAGCCCAAACCCTAGCTCCAACTCCTTGCCGCCAACTCCAAGCCTCCCCTTGCTTCTTAATTCTCTTTTCACGCCAACCCTAGCCTCTCCTTTTATAGAGTTAGGGATAAGAATTGTTTTAATCTCCACCATTGGTTCTAGGGATTTAATCTCAACCATCGGATCTAGAGATTTAATCTCAACCGTCGGATCTAGAGATTTAATCTCTACCTTTGGATCTAGAGTTTTGTTTCCATCCATTGGATCTAAGCTTCATGAGGTTTTAATAGGCTACAATAGGGAACATGAGGAGGAGTTGGATCTTGGCCACCCAATGGATCAAGCCCACATAAAGTCCGATCCATTAATGATAATCCAATCCACTAAAGGATTATCATTGATCTACCTCACCAACCCCCATAAGTTAATATGGGCTCCATATATTATATGTACATTTTCTCCCTGTGTTTAAGATCTCGATTGTCCGTCGATTAATTAATTTACTGACCATTAATTAATCAACATCTAACTCCATGAGTAGTACCACTCAACCTTTTAATCATGTCGGACCAAGTCCACCTGCAGGGTTTACATGATGAACCTTATGAGCTCCTCAAGGGGACATCATCATCCTAATATATAGGACACAATTTCCTCCTATAATCAATGGCACACCATATAAATAATATCATCTCCCAACTTACCGAGCCTATCAATTTAATCTATAAATCTCTCCCATTGGTAAATCAAAGAGATGAATACTAAGTATATGTGCCCGTTATTATATCGGGATTAAGAGTATGTACAATATAATATATGAGGTTTGATTCGATTATGTAGTCAGCAATAAATCGAATAACCTCTAAGTCGGTCCTGCTCAATACACACAAAGTGTACTAGTGTGATTCAATGGTCAAGACAAACCAATCTCAAATCACACTACAACCATTCCAATGGTTTGTCCAAAGTCATCTCGGTTGTGAGCCTTTTCTTATACTTTGCAAGGAACCGATAACATGATCTCCCGTGTGACACCACACACCATATTATCTACAATGTAATGTATTAGACAATATGCATAGCCATAAAAATATGCAAACAATGATCATGTGATTCTTATTTCAAAATAAAGATGTTCATACAAAAGATAGAATTTTCAGTATACATCCCAACATTATCTGCCTTTGCAAGTCGTACCTTTTCACATAACACTTGCACTAGAAAACTCTCATACAAGAAGAATTCACAGCACCTCTTTGCTTCTACTCAAGCAACCTCACAACTCTCCTCTTTGCTTATGCACAAGCAGCCTCACGACACTCCTCTTTGCTTCTACACAAGCAATCTCACGGCAGCAACTCAATCACACTTAGCCAAAATCAGCCATGCTCACTTCTCACAAGGAAGCATGTATATATATATAAGGAGGAGAGTAAGAGAGGTGAGTGGTAGAGATGTAGAATATGAGGTAATGGGTGGTTATTTATTACCGATGATAGCATTATATGCCCCATGTGGGCATATAACCAACATCCACATTTGGCTAGCCTAACCCTCTCTAATGGTCATCTAGTAGATTTTTTAGTTGTTGCAAGAACCTGTGTTTGCTTTTCCATTTACATATAAAATAAAAAAAGAAGTCACAAAATTTACCATTATAAGAATTTTTATGCAGTTATTGAGAGTCTGAAGAATTTAAGATTGATTCATTTTTATTACAATATTTTCAATTTATCATCTTAAGTTTATCATATGATAGTTATTAATTAATGATTGCATTTTTAAAAATAATTTCTACAAAAATAAAAGAAATCATGTAAAAATTTTTGTTTAATCATCACAATCACAATCACAATGGCATGTGGTTCAACACATAGAGGATATATGTTAAATTAGAATTAATTTTATAATTATATGTTTGGTTCTATATGAATATTTCTTCTTCTTATTTTTGGCATGATATTTATTTATTCTATTAAAATTGCAAGATACATGCCACAATTGAGATGTGATGTCGACATTATTATGCAAAGGAGGTCAGGTGGATGAGCGTATTTGCACGAGAGTAATATGTAAGTCATAATTTAATAATTGTTTTTTTTTCATATTTGCATATTTTTTTTGGCATGATAAGTTATTGATATACATATATGTTTATTTAATAGAAGACGATGACCACTCTTTACAATGACAAAAAAGCCTTACTTTGGCAAGAACAATAGAGGATGGTACTTCGCCACTAATCTTTGATGATTTCAAGAATATAGCATTTAAACGTTACCAAGATATATTTGTCACAAGTCTAGTTCTATTCATGGATTAGAATTGGACCCAAACTACCACCAAAGATATACAAGACTTTGTTGTCTACTACTTCTCCAGCATCATCTAGTATACAAGAAGAGATGAATATTATGCAAGAGACAATTATTACACAAGAAGTACAAATATCTCAAATGAAACATGAAATGAAGATGATATAAGAGACAAACCCAGCGTGAAATCAAGCCACAAGAAATGTAGGAGCTTCTTATGTGATATTAGCCTAATGAATTACTCTAACAGTATGAGTTGATTCCCATCCACAAAAGAGAAGGTAGTCTAAATACTTCTTGGTATCTTTCTTAGATCTTTCATTACAACAACCTTTTATCAGTTATTTGACATTTACTTTTGTATAACTAGGATTGGCTTAAATTGTTAAATATGACAAATAAATAAATAAATAAAATAAACTCAACATAAACTTTTAGCTAGACTAATAATGAAATAATAATTATTAATTAGGAAATTACTTATAGATTTTTTCAGAATTTAAATCAAATTTCCATGACATTTCATGGAGGAAGAAATAACAAGTTTTGGTAAAACCTTTTTGGATTATCAGCTATTGAGGAGTTAATAGTTTTAATTAACCTAGGTTATATATATTAGACCTATGTTTATTTTCCTTAATTTTCCTATTCTCTCTTATACTCTAGCTTTTACCTTCCTTCACTGCCTAATCCTTCGCTTCCTCATTGTCGTAGTTCCATCTTCTCCAAATCCTGACGGCAACAAAGCATCATTGACCTCTCCGATCATGAACAACATCCCCACTGCCATCAACCACCATGCGCTGCACTGACCCCTACCCTCCTGTCGTGAGCGAGTGTCAACTGCCCCTCTCAGCTTGCCACACTGGTAGCTCCGCCGCCCCTTCTTATCTGTCCGGTGCTTCTCCTAGTCATCTTTCCACGAAGCTTGGCATAGAGGAGGCTACAGATAGTGGCAACACTGCCGCTGAACACGAGCCTATTATCATTGTCATCAAGCTCTAGGTTCTTGCTTCTTGAGCATGAGCAGCTTCGGCTCCATCATTGGTTGCCCCTTTCCTTCCTTCGTTGCGAGCCACACTACTGGCGTCTCCATTTCAATGGAAGGATCTGGCCATCATTAGTCATTTGTGTCATGTATTGATCTCATTAGAGAAAGGGGGTAAGGGTTGCGAATGGGATTTTTGATTAATTAGATTGATTAACTAATGGTTGATTAATTGACATCTTAATTAAATTATGGATTGATTAGTGATTAATTAATTAGCATGATTAATTAGGGAATTAATCTAGTGTTAACTAGATTAATTGTTAATTTAGTACATGGGTAATAAAATGGTTCTATTAATAGATTAATACATCGATTCGACTCTATTACTAGGTTCACAGTAGAACTTAGTTGTCCCGTTGGGATGACCCATTAGCTAGAGCAGCACAAATGTTGCTACAAAGGCAATAGAACTTAGTTATACTTGTGTTATATATTGAAGGATTTTGAATAGAGATTGTCTTTCAAATGTGAAGATAGTTAGAACAATCTATATATCAGGTGGGTAGTTCCTTCTTTGACTTCTATAAATCATTGATCTTAGTGAACCTTGATATATACTATTCTTGACTCCACTCTTTATGGTACTTGAGATTGATACTTACTTGCTTGATTGTAGAGATGATCTACTTGATGTCTATATAGTCTATTTTGTTATCCATGCTATTCAATATTGTTTGTATTGGTTATTTGTTATGAACCTTGTTTATAGTTCATACTTCAGTTTATGATCATAGCATTGTTGTATAGAGATGACTATATCTGCGTGGATGACTAATTATTTTTCTGTTCATCACATTACATGCATGTTGGTGACCATTGTCTCCCTTATGGTTGAGAAAGTCATTGGCCATATCTGCCCACCCGACCGCTCGGGGTAGTGGTAGTTGGAGAGCGTGCAGCTGGTCAGTCATGACTACTCGCCCACTCAGGGTAGTGGTAGTTGGAGTTACATGCAAGCAGGTGTTGGTGCAGGGGAACTAGATAATCGAACCTAGGTTTTGATAATGACAAATATTCAAAGTTAAGTTATTGTGTTATCTCATATGCTTTATTGAGTGTGCAGATATTAGACTTTGCTAAGGTTAAAGATGCCAGGAGAATCTCAATGGAATGAGAAACCTAGGTGATCATGTGACCGGAAGCAAAACCGAGAAGTCCAACAGGGTGGTGATGTGACCAGAAGCAAAATCGAGAAGTCCAACAGGGGGTTAGCAAAGGTAAGCTTCGAGTGAGGAGCGATGGTAAGGATGCATCCTCAGTAAGGGGACAATCCTAGGAGTCAATTCGACTAATACTTTCGGAGGAAGGTCTAAGTCGAGATCGGATGGTCAAAGGACTATCACTATTAATATAAATTATAGACACTGTACTAACCTTGGAATGCAGGAAGTATATTTGATAATTATAGTACATCAGTCGATTGGGGTTGCTATCTTTGAGCCAAGCCAAAATACAATAAGCAATCGACTGAAATTTCCTAGAGTCGACTGGTCCAGTCGACTGATGATGAATTCAATCGATTGATGTCAACGAATCAACCTTAGCATCAAGTCAAAGTTCACCCTCTTACCACCTCATTGATAAGAGTTCGAGATTGGAAAGGATAGGGCTCTATCTTTATCATGTATTTGGACAAAATCTAAGAAATTTATGAATCCAGAAAGGCTATAAAAGGAGTCACAAAACACTAAAAGTTAATAATTTTTTACACAAGTGCTAAAGCTCTCAAAATGTACTTCGACGCTCTACGACTTCACTCTGACCAAGCCTCGTCATCATCATCTTTTGTCAATATAATTGTTCATTTATTTTTCTTTGTACTTTAATTAGTGGAGCAGTAGACTTGTTACCATCTTCATATTCTTTGTAAGCATCGTATCTCTTACCTCTAATGAGGAAGATATCTTTTTTAGTGAATTTCCCTTCGACGATGATCTTGAATTGTGGGCCTTTGATTAGCAGCCGGTAGGTTGTGAACCAAGTAAAATTTTCTGTGTACTTGTGTTTTATTTTCTTATTCCACTATGACTACTTTATGTTTTATGAGATTTTAAAGAGAAATAAAAAGAAGGATTTTCGAACGCTATTCTCCCCCCTCCCCCCCCCCTCTAGCGTGTTTTTGATCCTACAGCAGGGACCCCTTGTAGGTAGTTAGATAGCTACTTTTCATACTGTCCACTTGGCCACTCGAGAGTAGTGATAGCTAGAGTCTGTGCAGTTGTCATGTTCGCCCACCCGACCACTCCGAGTGAGTAGTGACAGGAGTTGTGTGCCAACAGTGACCATATATATGCATGTGAGATATGTTGCATATGTTGATGTTATATATTGCTTGATGCTTGTGATTTGTTGCATATGTTTGATATATGTATGTTGCATAGGCATTACATTGCCGTACATGTTATTGCATGTTATATGTCGCTCATGTGGTTACGAGCAATACCATTGTAGATCTTTATTTAAGTCTATTCATTATACTTATTGGATCAGGTTGGTATACGTGTTTATTATGTTTTTACTATTATTTAGTTGATATTATTTGTGAGACTGTATATCCTTTGATCTCCTTACACTTAGTTCATGCATTATCTTTACTATACCCACTGAGTATTTTTACTCACTAACCCATCTATTTTCTCCTCCCAGATAGTAAGTAGAGGATATTGTATGATGCTCGGAGTCATGCCAGTCAGTCCCATATCACATTTTGAGGGTTATACTTTAGTTATTTCACTTCCTTGTATTTTTGATTTGGGTTCACTTATTGAACTATGTTGTTAAACTTTCGTTTTGTTTTCCATTTATCCTTTCAGATTGATGGTGGTTTGATGCAGGCACATCCAACACAACACGACATGCCCATGCCCCTCGACATGAGTATGCATCATTCTGGACCAAAACAGAGCATAATAGGGTTTTGAGAGGACAACATGGGCAAGCCATGGCCACCTCCACAGTTGTGCTCCATTCTAGGACTTACCAGAAGTTCCAACAGGGAGTCGTGTTCTCCTCCACGGTCGTGGTCTAGACCATGGCCAGGTCGTGGATCCCTCCACGGCCATGACACATCATCGTCGTATTTAGGGTTTCATTAATATTTTATTATTATTTTGATTTGGGTTTGAATTTTCTATTTAATTTTAAAATTTTAGTTTTAAAATTTTTATATTTACCTTTTCTGTTTCATTAATAAATTTTTATTATTTCTTTTTGTTTGAATTTTTCCCGTTCTCTAGCCTATTTAAATATGAGCTTAGGCTCTTATAATAGATAGATTAGTTTTGAATTAATGAAAGTTATTTGGTTTCGCTTAAACCTAGAGGTGGATCCTCTTTTGATTGTGAATTCCCTTTTCTCCTTCAATTCTCTTTTCCCATCTCTCTTTTAGTGTTGCCACGTGTGGAAGGATGCACTCATCCCGCTTCCTCATCTGCGTTAGTTGGTATCAGAGCCCTAGATCCATGGAGGGACATTGTGGTCATGGTCATGGATGTGACAGGTAGGTTTCGATTGAGGAAGTTGCACCCTAGGATCAAAGTAGCCACGAGATCATTGATCAACAAAGACAAATCACAGAGTTATATCGGTGATTCATGGATGGTCATCATGGTTGTGAGCATGGATGTGAAAGGCAAGTTCCGATTAAGGAAGTTACACCCTAGGATCAAAGTTTCCAAGAGACCATAAAAAATCTACAGAGAAAAATCAGAGCGTTAACTCGATGTGTAACACTGCGAGAACTTGAAGTATCTCTTTGGCGTTCTAAAAATCTACTTCATCATGAACACCATGGTAGCAAAGAATGGTATAAAGATCTCATCTATGATGATGAGGAAGACATGGAAGATTCTATCTACGACGAGGAAATTGAAGACCTTGTCTATGATGATGGTGAAGACATGGAAGATTCTGTCTATGACGAGAAAATTAGAGAAAACATGGACGACCCATCTACAATGATGATAACATTGATGAGGTCATTAACGACCTCATCTACGACGAGTATGAAAATGACGAAGTACTTTGTGAAGATGGCCACGAGACATTGCTTAATCTCTTGTCCAAGGACGAAATGAGAAATGATTGGTTGATGACGACGAGCACCCATCTTGGAGGATAAAATATTGTACTAGCACCCCGACAAAAGGATTTCACTCCTCTTTTGGTATCTTCTATTTCTCTATTCTTTCTATGTCTAGGTGTTTGGTCACATATGACCTACCACTTCATCCGAGCAGCATCTTTGGCTCTGTTGAGAAGATTGTTGGTGCAATCAACCTATGGTCAAGGTTGACCAAGCTCAAGTGGGACTTGAGTAGAGTTTTGATGTTTTATAATATGTATGACTAGATGGCATGGGACATCTGTAGTCATATGGAGTTGTTGATTGAGAAGTTGAGTAGTTCAAGGCTGACCAGAGACTTAACGGGAAAAGATCAAGGATGGATACTTGGCAAGAAAAAGTCCAAGTATGGAGACTTGGCAAAGAAAAGTTCATTTATGGAGATTTGGCAAAGAAAAGTCCAAGTATGGAGACTTGGCAAGGAAAAGTCTAAGTATAGAGACTTGGCAAGGGAAGTCCAAGTTATGGAGACTTGGCAAAGGGAAAGTTTGAGTATGAAGACATGGGAATGGAAGTCCTGAAGGCGACGCAACCTCTTAGAAAAGGAAGACCCGTTAGCATGACAAAGCAGAATGAAGCACTTGAAGGCTAGCACAAAGGGTGGGGAGTCGTGGACTCAACCTAAGGGTGTGAGGATGATGGAATTGAAGAAGCTTGAAGGCTTAGGTATAAGCTAAGGGTACCCGATGGCATGACAAAGTCAAAGGAAACATTTAAAGGCTAGTGTAAAGAGTGAAGAGTCATGGACTCAACCTAAAGGCATGAGACTGATGGAAGAAGTTTGAAGGTTTAGATCTAGGCTATGGGTAAGTGTCAAGTATGAGAGGATCATACTTGGTGTACCAATCGACTGGGACTTGGTCTAGTCGACTGGTGGGATAAATAATCGCACATATTATTTGGCAGTCGATTGGTTGTATTGACCAGTCGATGATCGAGAGCTCAGATTGGTCGAGTGCTCAGGCACACGATTACAATACTTGTGATACTAGTTGACTGGCATTGTGGGCAATCAACTGGTGCTCGGGAAGTCGAGTGCTTGGGACTCGAACTCGGGAGCTCGACCAACTCAGAAAATAGTTCTCTGATGAAGCAGTCGACTACTGAGATGAAGCGTTCGGCTGGTTTCAGTGGACAGGAGCACAGAATGTTTCTGAGTCGACTGAGCAACTCGACTAGGGCTTTGCAGTCGACTGATCGGCTGAAATCCAACGCAGATTAAACCATTGTGAGACAATGGTCTAGTGACCAGTCGACTGAGGGTAAGATCAGTTGACTGATTGATGGAAATCAGCTTGAGGAGGAGCTTTAAAAGGAAGATTCATGGACGTTTGGAGCTTTCGATTCTTGGTGACTTAGAAGAGGAATTGCTACTGTATTCCAGATTTTCCAAATCCTTCCAACACAACCAAAATTAAAGTTCAAGAAAAGCTCACTTATAAAGTGTTGTGTGTTGTTTCATTCATTTCGTTTGTATATTGTGTTTGGTTGTTTCTTGTATAAGCTCCAGGTTATTGTAAGAGTTTTATCCACCTCCAGTGTGATTTCGAGAAGGAGAAATTTTTAGTGGTGGTGCATCGCTAGAGCTCGACCGTGAAGTAGGAACTAGGGTTCCGAACCACGTAAAATCTCGGTGTTGCATGCTTGTGTTGTTTTCATTTTTTTCTTATCTTTATTTCCGATGTGCACTAATGACTTGTAGACGAGCATACAAACACAATCGACGATTAAGAATCAATAAAAGCTATTCACCCCCCTCTAGAACAAAATCAAGTCCCAATAATTGGTATCAGAGTGGGTCGCTCTTCATCGGACTAACCACCAAGGGAGTCAATGTTAGACGATCCATCAAGGCCAATTTGTTAGGGCAATCAACCCAAGTATGGTTTGGTTTTGATGTGTGTGGCAAAGGGTTTAAGTTAGGTTGTTTATGTGATTTGATGTGTGTGTTTAAGTTGTGCAGGACTTAGTAAATCACACACGGTTTAGCTTGATGAAAGAATTGGTGAGTTCACCATCTCATGGCTTGAGTCCTTGAGTCGGTGAAGGATGGCATTGCGAAAGTTGTGCATTTGGTGCATCCGAGGGATCGCCGGATGAGGAACATTGGAGTGAAGCTAAAGGAAGCAGACTTCAGGGTGAGATGTGAAGGATGACATTGCAGAAGTCGTGCACTTAGTGCATCCGAGGGACGTGGCTAGACGAAGAGAGCTTTGAGGCGAGGGGCTTCATGGGAGATGAGAGTAAGCGATTGTAACTCGGGATGGGGTAGCTCATAGGTGAACTTGGTCGAATGGCTAAGTCAAGTGTCGGATGCTCAAACTTGTGTTTGGGGTTTTACCCGACGTTTGGATAAGTCGGATGCTCAAACATGATTTTGAGGTTTCTACCCGACGAATGTAAGTGTCGGATGCTCAAAAAGGAGGTTTGAGGTTTACCCGATCGTTGGATGCTCAAATAAGTATTTGTTCGAGCTTTTACCCGAGATCATTCAACTGATATAGATATCAGTCGACTGCTCTGAGTCGATGGCACTCGACTGGTGCTCAATCGGTGTTCGACTGATGGACTTCTGGCCCATCAATCGACTGCCAAACCCTAGCAGTCGACTGCTGCACTATCAGTCGACTGCCAAGGGAAGACAATCGACTGATGAAGGTGGTCATAGGTACAGAAGGCTTTTGAGTTGACTGATTGCTTGGATCACTCGACTGATGGCTTGTGTTGGAGGATCGATGGCCGGCTAGAGGGGGGTGAATAGCCTTCTTTCGCGTACGGTGGAATTCGCTCGTTCTTGATAGTCTACGAATATGATTAGCGCAATGGGAGTATAAACAATAAAGACAATTAAGAAGACAGACGCTAACAAACTGATATAATGTGGTTCACGGCCTTGTCGCTAATCCACGGACCAATTCGTTCCAGGTGAATCACGCCTAAACCTTCACTATTCTCTCCTTGGCACCAAGCAAGGTGGAGGTAACCTTTTTCTTACAAGATCACTCTTCTTACAATAGGATTGAGATAAATGCAAGTAAGAAGAGTAGGAAAATGTTTTGGGCACTTGGGTGTTGTTTGGAGTTAAAACATTTTGCTCCCCAAGTGTCCAAAGGCCTCTTCTTATAGGGAAGGAGCCATTCTTCCCATTGAGCCAGTGGCAGTCGACTCATGCCTAGATCAGTCGATTGCTGCTGTGGTCGTTGCCTCACAACGGCTCCTTCCACATTGGATTCCAACCAATAGCTCCCACATTAGTCGACTGATGGAGCCATCAGTCGAGTGGTCGATGCGATCACTAGACTGCTCAAGCTTCTGTGCCCGAAACCCTCGACATCAGTTTCCCCTTAGCAGTCGACTAATGGAGCTATCAGTCAACTAACAAGAGCTGGCAGTCGACTGTTCGACCTGAACTTTGACTCGAACACCAGTCGAGTCTCCAATCGACTTGGATCAGTTGACTGCTACCTATAGCAATCGACTAGTGTCGGGAAACACCCATCCGACACTTAGCCATTTAGCCAAGTTCACCTACGAGCTACACCGTCCCGGGTTACAATCGCTCACTCTCATTCCCTTGGAGTCCCTCTCCTTGAAGTTCTCTTCGTCCGACCATGTCCCTCGGATGCGCTAAGCACACGGCTTTGCAACGCCATCCTTCGCGTCTTGCCCTGAAGTCTACCTCCTTCAACTTCACTCCAATGCTCTTCGTCCGGCGGTCCCTCGGATGCACCAAGCGCACGGCTTTCGCAATGCATCTTTCACCGACTCAAGGACCGAGTCATGAGATGGTGAATCTTGCCAATGCCATCGTCATCCATGTGTGAATTAGTAAGTCCTGCATGACTTCAACGCACATATCAAATCCATAGCAAACCTAACTTACACCCTTTACCACACACAACAAAACCACATCACATGGGTTTATTGCCCTAACAGCTTGATCAGTCGACTGATCAGAATGTCGTTGGCTGTGACGACCGTGATCTGGCATGGTCAGAAGCCGTTGGAACGATGACAGTCAACTGATTCATGTAGCAGTCGATTGATGCATGCCCAACGGGAAGAATGACCTCTTCTCTATATAAAGAGGCCTTGGGTGCCTTGGGGAGGTTAATGCTTAACTTCCAATCATACTCCCAAGTGTTGTGAACGGTTTTCTTTCCACTTCCTTGTTCTTATTTCTATCTTATTGTAAGAGGGAGAGGATTGTGTAAGAAAGGTTACCTCCACCTTGTTTAAGCTAAAGGAGAGACTAGTTCTTTGGTTGAGGGAGTGATTCACTATACGAATCGTCCGTGGACTAGCGGCAAGGGTCGTGAACCACGTTACATAATTGTGTTAGCATTTATCTCTTTACTTCTTGCTTTGTCTTAATTGTTTATTTGTTTAGCAAATATTCCGCTGCGCTAATCACTTTCGTAGACAATTAAGCGAATGATTTCCATCTACAATCATTGGGGATATTCAACCCCCCTTTTAGCCAAGCCACGATCCTCCAACAAGTGGTATCAGAGTAAGGAGCTTGTCGATAGACTCATTGCCAAAACGAGCACGACAACAAATGGCTGGTTTGTGTTAGTGAAAGCCCTAGAGCCAATCATATGATGATTGTTGTATGGACTTTATTGTATCATATTCCTATTTATAAAGGCATGGTTATTATATTTACTTGTATTGGTGCCAAATAACTAAATATAATAATGTCCTTGAGTAGTAGGTTCTTATCTATATCAATCGATTGGTTGAATCGATAATGAGATGATATAGAGAACACTACTCTTAATCATTCCTAGTCGAGTATTAACATTCAGGGACAATGTTAATGCGTAGAGACTAGCATGTAGGTCAACAAGATGACTTGATCTCACAAGTCATGGATATGAGATATCAAGTTGACACATGGGTATGCATTGGAGAATGTATACTGAATGACCCGCCATGAGAAAGTATCATAGATCGTTATATGAGTGTCATATACTTTCTCATGTGGCTATTAGTATGACTATTAGTCCTTAGACCTGAAGTCACCATGGTTCCCTACATAAAGAGTTGCATACTTTGGCTTCGTCAAACGTCACCCGTAAATGGGTGGACTATAAAGCGACATCGGGTATGTAACTAATTATGCGGAGGGATGTGAGTGATGTAGATGGGATCTATCCCTCCTATATGACGGGTGACATCGATATTCTTGATAGAGTGAGACCACGGCGTGCATGGTTATGCCCAAATGAGTCAATATGAGATATTGAGCTCATTTGATTAGAGTGAGTCTACTTGAGTTCAAGATTTAGATTGTGAGGATGACACGGTCTATGCCTCGATTGGTCAATCTAGATGTCAAGGATAGAGGGACATTGTCACATATTGTGAGAGTCACAATTAGTAGTCACAAAGGTGATGTTGGAGCTCAACATTCTTGTAACTTGGGTAGCAATGATGTGTTGCTAGATACCGCTCATTGCTTATGTTCCTAAATCGGTTTAGGGACATTGCCAACGTTACAAGAACCTATAGGGTCACTCACATAAGAGCAATTAGATGGAGATTAGGTTCATATGATGAACCATGAGGATTAGGTTCATGGGATGAACCAAATTGGATTAAGAGTAATCCAAATTAGACTAATTGAGTTAGACTCAAGTTGATTCAAGTGTTGAATGAGTCTAATTGAGATTTGATTCATCAAATCAATTTAAATTAATGAATAGAGATTCATTATATTAAATTGACTTGAGTCAAGTGGTTAGATTTGATCAACCATGGGAGATTAGAGGTCAAGTTTGACTTGACTTGAGAGGGAAGATGAAAGGTCAAGTTTGACTTGACCAAATGCCATGTCATGATGATGACTAGGCATGGTCGGCCAATGATGATGCTCCACATCATCATTGACTTGGTCAATTGGTGCCACATCATGAGGGAGACCAAGGGTCATGGGAGTTACATGCATGCATGTAACCCCCCTTCCATGAAGTGGCCGGCCACTTTGGGGTTATGGGTGGTGAATTCATTTGGTGAGTTACACACTCTTAACTTCATCTTCTTCCTTGGAACCTTTTCTCTCAAGCTCTCCCTCTCCCATCCCTCTCTTTGGCCGAAATTCCTAAGGGAGTGCTAGCACACTCTAAGGCATTTCTCTCCACCTATTGCTTGTGTGGATACCATAGAGGAGTGTGCACTTGACACTCTCGAGTTCCGGCGAACTTTTGGACGAGCGGGATAAGCGAAGGGCGTCGCTACGAGGGTAACGTTCTAACCTCTTAGATCTAAGGTAGATCTAGGATTTCTCTAAGCACATACATGTAATTATAATTTTTATACTTCGCACAGATCCGTGGCCCCGAGGTTTCCGCAACGCAAAAAGCGGTTTTTGCGGCTCGGAAAAACCCAACAGTTTGAACATTCATCCGCCAAAATTTGAAGGAGACTTCGCTTGGTGGAAAAAGTGTATGGAGGTATTCTTTGAAATGGATTTTGACATTATGGTTATTATGGAAACCAATTTTGATATACCTAGTGATGAAGAAGGAAAGCCAATCGAAAAATCAAGGTGGACTAAGAAGCAAAGAGAGGAGCACCTTGAAAATTCAAAAGCCAAGCACCATCTCTACAACGTGCTCCCTCAACGAGAAATCAATAGGATTGGAGAGTGCACTAGTGCTAAGGAGATGTGGGAGAAGCTAGTGGAGCTTCATAAAGGCACCTCCGAAGCAAAACTCGCAAGAAGGGACCTTCTCCAATCTCAACTCAACAATATAAAACTAGATAAAGGAGAAAAGGTACTTTCTTTGCATTCAAGATTCAAAGAAATTATTAATGGGTTATCAAGTGTATGTGAGAAGCTATCAAATCGGGATATGATCATGAAGGCTATAGATGCATTTCCCTGGTCATCAAAGTGGAGCTCCATGGTGGACTCATTCTATATTTCAAAGAATCTAGAGGTAAGTACTCTAGAAGAATTTTTCTCCACCATGGAATTACATGAAACTAGGCTTGAAGGTATAGTAGAAGATCCAATCAAGCTATCAAGGGGATTAGCACTTGTAGCCGACAAAGAGAAGAAGAAGAAGGAGACTCCACCCTCCTCATCCGATGATGAATCTTCCTCCTCCATGAATAGCAATGAAGAAGCATATATGGTAAGGAAGGTGAGACGTGCTTTAAAGAATTTTAAATTTAACAAATCTCATGATAGGAGGAGGAGGAGAGTCATGTTCTATAATTTCCAAGGAGTGGGACACATGAGGGATGAGTGTCCTCAATTAAACAAGAGCAAGGAAGAGAAGAAAAAAGATAGCAAGAAGAAAGGAAAAAAGAAAGAAGAGAAGAAGTCCAAAGAAAAGGAGATGTCAAAGCCCCGAAACCTAAAGGCGATATAGGATGATCCATCCTCATCGGAGGATGAAGAAGTATTCACAAGCCTCACACTAATGGGGATAGATGACTTGGACTCCACCTCATCTGAACAAAAAGAAACAAGTTCAAGTGAGGAGGAGAGCTTAAGTGTAGGGGGAGCATCCACATCGGAATCGGAAGGAGATTGGGTAAGTGAGGTAACAAATCTCCCTCCTAAAAAGGTTGTTTCTATGATTTCTAGTTTAACTAAGGAGTTATTTAGGGCTAAAAAGAAAAACAAATACATGCAAAATGAAATTAAGGCCCTAGAAGAAAATTTTGAAAATTCATGCTCACATGATTATTGTATTTCTTCTAGTACTAATGATGCATGTGTAGAAGAAAATAAGGCTTTAAGGGAAAAGGTATAATTCCTTACTAAGGCCCTAGAAAAATTTACCATTGGCTCTAACACTTTAAATATGATCATTGGGAGCCAAAGGGCTAGTTTTAACAAAAAGGGCTTAGGTTATAAGGGATCAAAGAATGAGAAGGCTTACCATTGCTTAATTGCTAGAGGACAATCAAAGACAACAATGGTAGCTAGGAAATGGATCCCCAAGGAGTATTTGGTGAACCCTATTGAAAAGAATCTATATTGGATTTCCAAGTCAATCCTTAAGGGTTAGAGAAGCTTAGGATAGTCAACCATAAGTGGACTTATTTTATATCATATCATTTGGTTGACTTATGATGGGGATAATACTTGATTTATGATCATGATATGCAATTATGATAATGTTTGTGTTATGATCATGTTGGTTGTTTTGGATGATACTTAACCTTGATAGAATTGCATGAATTTTATGGTTAAATATAAATACCTTTAGTCACATCTCACAATTCACTATAAGACTAACTTGATTGAAAACATAGCATGGGTGAGATGTTAGGTTGATACAAGTGGTTCACTAATGCTTGTGGCATTTAGATGGGTCACTTAGAGTATCATAACATAGCAATCATAGACCAACCATAGGGAAAGCTTATGTTTAATTCATGGACATATTGCCCAAAGATCATGGTTGGATATTTTAAATGTTTTAAAACCATTTTATGCTTTAAAATCTGTGAGTTCATGTTTTAAGACATTCTAAGGCAAAACTAAGTTTCAAAGTTGATACATAATTGAACACTTTTGCAACTTTTTAGTTTTTGCCTAATTTTCAAAAATTAAATGAATTTTCATGAAAAATTATTTTTCATTGATAAAGGAACTTATGATAAATATGTTCCCCGAATTTCATGATTTTTTGAATTTTCTAAAAAATTTAATGCATTTCTGAACTTGGGTTTGGAAATTAGAAAAGGCTGATTTTCAGGTGTCAGTCGACTGGTAGTCTGAACCAGTCGACTAATGGAACTGTGCATGAGCACAACAGCTTGATTTCTAGGTTTTTCAGGCAGATTTTGGTATTTTTCTTCCTTTAGACTTTGATGCCATGTTATATGACATATGTTAGATGTTTTTGATGGTGTCAAAGGGGGAGAAGTGTGAAGTTTAAGTTAATCATGCTAAGAGGGAGAATTAGCATATGTTAAGGGGGAGTTACATGTATTAAGGGGGAGTGTTTTGATACTCATATTTGTTTTACATGCTTTCCTTCTTTATGTATTTGGTTAATGTTTTACCTAACTTAAACGAATTGCCACACATCAAAAAGGAGGAGATTGTTAGGGCAATCAACCCAAGTATGGTTTAAGGTTTTGATGTGTGTGGCAAAGGTTTAAGTTAGGATGTTTATGTGATTTGATATGTGTGTTGAAGTCGTGCAGGACCTAGTAATTCACACATGTGTTGTCTTGACGAAAACATTGGTGGGTTCACCATCTCATGGCTCGTGTCTTTGAGTCGGTGAAGGATGACATTGCGGAAGCCGTGCGCTTGGTGCATCCGAGGGACCGTCGGACGAGGAGCATTGGAGTGAAGCCAAGGAAGCAGACTTCAGGGTGAGACGCGAAGGATGACATTGCGAAGTCGTGCACTTGGTGCATCCGAGGGACATGGCCGGATGAAGAGAGCTTCGGCGAGGGACTTCAAGGGAGATGAGAGAATGAGCGATTTGTAAACGGTAGCTCATAGGTGAACTTGGCTGAATGGCTAAGTCAAGTGTCGGATGCTCAATCGAGTGGGTTGAAGTTTTACCCGACAAGTCGGATGCGCAAACTAGGGTTTGAGGTTTGACCTAATGTGTGATTAAGTCGGACTCTCAAACATTAGTTTGAGGTTTTACCCGATGAATGGGAGTGTCGGATGCTCAACCGAGTGGGTTGAGGTTTTACCCGACCATCGCATGCTCAAACAAGCCATTTTTTTTAGGTTTACCTGACATCGATGTATTGGTCCAAGATGAATTGAGTTCAAGCGTGTTCGAATTGCCGATCAGTCGATTGCCAAAGGTAGCGATCGGGACAAAGTGGTGTGGGCACGTGATCGATCGATCGGATCGAAATTGCTAGTCGACGCTGCCGAGCGATTCAAACAGCGATGCCGCAAAGGAGGATGCATGCCCAACGGGAAGATTTTGACTCTCTCTATAAAAAGAGAGGGTGTGGGCTTTAGGGAGGTTAATGTTCATGCTCCCAAGTATCCCCTAAGTGCTCCACATGATTCCTACTCCTTCTCCTTGCTTTTATTTCAATCCTATTGTAAGAAGGAGTGTTTGTTGTAAGAAGGGTTACCTCCACCTTGCATGGGCAAAAGGAGAGATCTAGTGGATTAGATTGAGGGGTGATTCACCTAAATGAATCGGTCGTGGATTAGCGGCAAGGGTCGTGAACCATGTTACATCCGTGTGTTTGAGTTTGCATCTTCTTCCTTCTTGTGTTTTATCTTAATTATTTTATTTAGCTCTATATTTCCGCTGCGCTAACTTTACTTAGACAATCAAGACGTGAACGAATGTCATCATCTACGAATTGGGCTATTCACCCCCTCTAGCTGGCCACCGATCCTTCTTCTCCCAACTTCCTACCCCCTTTCCTAATTTCAAAACTTGGAAAACGACCCTTCCGGACTTGCCTTCCTTTCAGGATTGTAGACTTCAATGTCCTTTTGTAGAAGTCCATGAGACGTTGAAGAAATACAATTACAATTCTAACTTCCTACTGGACACTCATATCCTGAGCTATTATGGATTGTTCCCTTTCCCCCTGGATGATCCGGTCGTCATAGGTAGGATACCGTCAACATTTAATACATAATGTCTGTTAACTCTTATCACTATGACTCAGTGTTCTGGATATCTTGAATTGCAAACAACTTGATGCAGAGGGTCAAGAACAACGAAGAGAAGATGGTCACTCAGAAACCTACAAGGAAATGAACGAGGGGAAAATCCCCTATTCTCTCTCCTTTGCCTCTTAAGAAGCTCTACTCGCACCCGGGGAATGCCCCCAGTGTTGGTGCAATCGGCCCAAGTCACGATTGACCGGACTCGAGTTTGACTCAAACTATATTTTGATGTTAGACAAAACATATGACATGGGATTGTCATGGGAAATCCAACATGGGTTGGCCACGTAAATCCAAGTGTGTAGCCTTGGTTGTGAAAAGTCCAAGCATGGAGCTTGGTGTTGGGAAAATCCAAGCATGAGGCTTGGTGTGGGAAATCTTGAGGACTTGGCAAGTTCACTAGGATCGGGGTCCTTGAGTCGGTGAAGGATGGTATTGCGAAGTCGTGCGCTTGGTGCATCCGAGGGACCGCCAGACAGGGAGCGAATGGAGTGAGGCCCAAGGGAAGCAGACTTCGAGGGCAAGAGACGCGAAGGATGACATTGCGAAGCCGTGTGCTTGGTGCATCCGAGGGACGTAGGCCGAGGGAAGAGAGCTTCGGTGGGGAACTCCATGAGAGGATGAAGTGGACTTGGCCAAGTGGCTAAGAATGAGTGTCGGATGCTCAAACAATTTGGTGTTTGAGGTTTTACCCAACATCAGTCGACTGACATAGGTGTCAGTCTACTGCTCTAGGTCGATTGGACTCGACCAGTGTTCGACTAATGGCGAGGGTTTCGGGCATAGAAGCTTTGGCAGTCGAGTGATCTCGTCGACCACTCAACTGTTGGCTCCGTCAGTCAATTAATGGGAAGATCAGTCAACTGATGTGGGAGTCATTGGTTGGAATCCAACGTGGATGAAGTCGTTGCGAGGCAACGACTATAACAGCAGTTGACTGATGGCTGCATTAGTCGACTGCTAGGTGCCCAACGGGAAGAATGGCTTCTTCTCTATAAGGGGCCTTGGGTCACTTGGGATGGTTAATGCTTCTTCTCTAAACATACTCCTAAGTGCCTCAACGAATTCTACTTCTCTTACTTGTTTTTATTTCAATTATATTGTAAGAGGGAGAGATTGTAAAGGAAAGGTTTACCTCCACCTTGCTTAGTGCCAAGGAGAGACTAGTGAAGCTTTAGGCGTGATTCACCTGGAACAAATCGGGTCGTGGATTAGTGGCAAGGGCCATGAACCACGTTATGCATTCTTGTTAGCATTGTTCTCTCCTTTACTTTGTGTTTTGTCTTAATCTTTTATTAGCATTTGTTTTCCGCTGCGCTAACCTTAATTTGTAGACGACTAAGCGAACGACTTCCACTGTACATGAGATTTGGGCTATTCACCCCCCTGTAGCTGACTACTGATCCTCCAACAAGTGGTATCAGAGCAAGGAGCTTATTACGGACTCATCGCCAACACATGCACAACAAGATGGCCGGCTTGAACCTCCAACCACCAAAATTCGAAGGAGATTTTCAATGGTGGAAAAGAAAAATGGAGTTATATCTCGAAACCGATTTTGATATAATGTTAATTCTAAAAAATGGTTTCGAAATGACTAGGGATGAAGACAATAGGCAAATTGAAGAGACGAGATGGAACAAGGACCAAATCAAGGATTTCAAGACAAATCTCAAGGTAATCAAATTGCTAAGTGATTTGATTCCTAACAATATTTGGTGTAGAATAGGTAATTATAGTGATGCTAAAAACCTATGTGTCAAGGTGGTCAAATTTCATGAAGAGCCCACATTGGTCCATGAGAAGGATGCCGAGGGAGAATTGCCATCAACATTCGAAGATGTGGATGACTTGGAGGAAACCTCCACCTCTAGCATTGAGGGGGAGGAGAAGTCTTCCATCCCGGAACAAGAACGAGAAGAAGCATCTACATCTAGGAGAAGTGAAGATCAAGAGGCTTCCACCTCCCTAGGTAACTCATGCATTGTAATTAAAGATAAAAAACACATCATATCCTTTTAGTGTAGGGAAACTGGGCATTACAAGAGAAAATGCCCAAAATTGGCTAAGAAGAAGATATTGACACCAAAAGTCAATCAAAAGTCAAAGGATGTCGGAGTCCTCGCTAAGAAGAGCAAAGAGCACATTGTGTGCTTTAAATGCAACCAAAGAGAACATTATCAAAGCCAATGCTCTAGGGGGGGGGGGGGAAGAAAGGGAAAGAAGGAACTACACAAGTAGGGGGAGCTTCTAAAGCAAACCCTAAGGTATATCTTAATGCACCTTCTAGCTCTAGGATTAAGAAGCATGCTAGAAATTATTTTAGCTCACTTTCTATTATTAATGAAAAGCATGCTAGTAGGAACAAATATTTTTGCCTAGGTGCTAAGCATGTTGATTTACCTAAGGACAAACCTAGACACCATAACTCTAGACCAATTCTACCTAGGGAGTCCATTAGGATAATTGAAGAAAATTTAGATATTAACCCTAAGAAGTCTAGGCATATGCCTAGGAAGAGTCCTTCCCAAAGAAAGAATGAAAACTCAAAAATGGGAAAATTAGAATTAGAAAACCAAGCCTTGAGGTCAAGACTTGAAAAATTGGAGAAGACCCTAGCAAGAATGAAAAAATCATTTAAGGGGTCTAATGATCAAAATCTAAGACCTAGGAGACAAGAATCGGTTAA
The DNA here is from genome assembly GCA_025175895.1 of Wurfbainia villosa. Taxonomy (NCBI): domain Eukaryota; kingdom Viridiplantae; phylum Streptophyta; class Magnoliopsida; order Zingiberales; family Zingiberaceae; genus Wurfbainia; species Wurfbainia villosa. The sequence continues at coordinate 83,538,704 of CM045994.1, read as the reverse complement.
GGGCAAGAGAGGTTTGGGTCACAAACCTAAATCCTACCACAATGTTCCATTTGATTATGGAACAACATCTAGGTCTAGGAAAACCAAGGTTAATAGGGAAGTCATCCCTAAGACTAACCATGGTGTTTGCCTAGTGGCTATAAATTCAAAGAAATCCAAGGTTGTCACTAAGAAGGTCAAAGGGGGAGTTACCTCTAGAGTTGACTTAGGAAAGACCCAATTGACTAAGGCTTCAAAGCCAAAAAGGGTCATTAGGAAGGTATCTAGGGAAGTTATCCCTAGCGAATACCTAGTTAACCCAAAGAGCTCCAATAGGTATTGAGTTCCTAGGAGCATGATCGATTCACGCTAGATGGGTTAGGGTGTGTCAACCCTAAGTGGATGGGTAGTTAACCTAACCATGGTGAGTTGACACTTTAGAATGTGCCAATGTGTTTTAAGAAGTTGAAAATTGATTAAAATTGACACTTTAGGTTTAGAGGTCATGGTGTGCCATTTTGGGTTTTTGGCACACTAGGGAAATGAGTTGTATTATGGCAAAATGGATTCAATTATATCAAATGGCAATTAATACTAAAATCTAGGTATTTATACCTTTATCTTTTACTTGCCATGATTTACTTGCCATATGCCATGACATGACATCATATTTACTTTTATCATGTAAAATGTCATGATCATATTTAGGGTTATTTATATATGTCATGTATGATAAAGTCTGTATCACATGTCAAGACATCATGATTTTGGCACATGCTTATTCATGTTATCAATTATGTCATAATCATCATTCATGCATAAATAAAATGGATTTAAGGACTACAACATGATTTGAAGTTCCATACATAAGGGAGTCAAATAGTGTTGCCTAGTAAATTGCATGAGACCCTAAATGAACAAAGCCCACATCTCACTAGAATACTTGACTTGTATGTGTTTCACACATTTAGATACAAGTGAGATGTTTAGGAAAATGAATTTAAAGGTTTTAAAAACATTTCAAAAACTTTTTGAAAAATCTTGGTGAAGTCTATCTTTTGATAGCAATCACCATTGAATGAGGCGATACAAAGATGGCTCAAATATTGAAGCTTTTATCATCTTTTGAACTTTGTATCAATCTCACCATTTTGTGGTTAAAATAATTTTTAAATATTTTTCACCCATATTGATTGTTATAAGTATTATGCATATGAATTTTCATGATTTTTCACCTTATGTATAATTACTTATGAACTTTTCAAAATCATTTCTGATAATTGAAATTCGGATTTTTCAGTTACGATCATTGATTTGAATGGCGATCGACTAATGGTTGTTAGGCCCATGTTCAACTATGTTTGGGTTCCCTAACCACTCCTAACCCTAGGACATACTTTGGAGAGCATTAGAAATGGTGAAAATCCATTGGATATGGATTAGGAGAAATGTTTAGGGTGAGTATCAATTTAAGGTGCATGGAAGTTCAATGTTGAACTTGTGCTTTAATTTTGATTGTTTAAATGTTCCTATTGTCTTAGGGACTCTCCAAGGATATTGTTGGTGCAATGGTCAAGGGGGAGCAATCATTTAGGGGGAGGTATCCATCATGGGAAGATGGATGTGTATTTTTTCTCTTAGGAGAAAAATTGAGGGATTGCCTTTCTTAAGTGATATGAGACTTATCACTAGAAAGATTGAAGGCATGTTTTTCCTCCAAGGGAGAGATTGTAAGATTTCATTGGGATCTGAGATATTCATACCCTTGGGGAGGACCTTTTTGATGTATGTCAAAAAGGGGGAGAAGTTACCAATTGGGTAGTTGGAATTCTCATTGGGATGTGAGAATTGCCAATTGGGGATAATTGGTAGACTTGAGTTTGAGGTTTTGTCAAACATTAAAAAGGGGGAGATTGTTGGTGTAATCGGCCCAGGTTACGATTAACCGGACTCAAGTTTGACTCAAGTTGTATTTTGATGTTAGACAAATCGTATGACATGGGATTGTCATGGGAAGTCCAACATGGGTTGGCCACGTAAATCCAAGTGTATAGCCTTGGTGGTGAAAAGTCCAAGCATGGGTCTTGGTGTTGGGAAAATCTAAGCATGAGGCTTGGTGTGGGAAATCTTGAGGTCGTGTTCTGGATATCTTATCACTATGACTCAGTGTTCTGGATATCTTGAATTGCAAACAACTTGATGCAGAGGGCCAAGAACAGCGGAGAGAAGATGGTCACTCAGAAACCTACAAGGAAATGGGCGAGAGGAAAATCCCCTATTCTCTCTCCTTTGCCTCTTAAGAAGCTCTACTCGCACCCAGGGAATGCCCCCAGTGTTGGTGCAATCAGCCCAAGTCACGATTGACCGAACTCGAGTTTGACTCAAACTGTATTTTGATGTTAGAAAAAACGTATGACATGGGATTGTCATGGGAAGTCCAACATGGGTTGGCCACGTAAATCCAAGTGTGTAGCCTTGGTTGTGAAAAGTCCAAGCATGGGGCTTGGTGTTGGGAAAATCCAAGCATGAGGCTTGGTGTGGGAAATCTTGAGGACTTGGCAAGTTCACTAGGCTCGGGTTCCTTGAGTCGGTGAAGGATGACATTGCGAAGTCGTGCGCTTGGTGCATTTGAGGGACCGCCGGACGGGGAGCGAATGGAGTGAGGCCCAAGGGAAGCAGACTTCGAGGGCAAGAGACGCGAAGGATGGCATTGCGAAGTCATGCGCTTGGTGCATCTGAGGGATGTAGGCCGAGGGAAGAGAGCTTCGGTGGGGAACTCCATGAGAGGATGAAGTGGACTTGGCCAAATGGCTAAGACTGAGTGTTGAATGCTCAAACAATTTGGTGTTTGAGGTTTTATCCGACATCAGTCGACTGACATAGGTGTCAGTTGACTGCTCTATGTCGATTGGACTCGACCGGTGTTCGACTGATGGCGAGGGTTTCGGGCACAAAAGCTTTGGCAGTTGAGTGATCTCGTCGACCACTCGACTGTTGGCTCCATCAGTCGACTGATGGGAAGATCTGTCGACTGATGTGGGAGCCATTGGTTTGAATCCAATGTGGATAAATCCATTACAAGGTAACGACTACAGCAGCAGTCGACTGATGGCTGCATCAGTCGACTGCTAGGTGCCCAACGGGAAGAATGACTTCTTCTCTATAAGAAGGGGCCTTGGGTCACTTGGGATGGTTAATGCTTCTTCTCTAAATATACTCCCAAGTGCCTCAACGAATTCTACTCCTCTTACTTTCTTTTATTTCAATTATATTGTAAGAGGGAGAGATTGTAAAGGAAAGGTTTACCTCCACCTTGCTTAGTGCCAAGGAGAGACTAGTGAAGCTTTAGGCGTGATTCACCTGGAACGAATTGGGTCGTGGATTAGCGGCAAGGGTCGTGAACCACGTTACGCATTCTTGTTAGCATTGTTCTCTCCTTTACTTTGTGTTTTGTCTTAATCTTTTGTTAGCATTTGTTTTCCGCTGCGCTAACCTTAATTCTGTTAGGGCAATCTTTTGCCATGATAAGGTTTTGATGTGTGTGGTAAAGGGTTTAAGATAGGGTGTTATGTTGGTTTGATATGTGCGTTGAAGTCATGCAGGAGTTAGTAATTCGCACATGGAGCCATGGCGAGTTTCACATCTCATCACTCGGGCCTTGAGTCGGTGAAGGATTGTTTTGCGGAAGCCGCACGCTTGGAGCATCCGAGGGACCGCTGAACGAGAAGCTTGGAGTGAAGTCGGACGAAGTAGACTTCGAGGCAAGAGACGCGAAGGAGCATTGCAGAGACGTGCGCCTGATGCTGCCGAGGGACGTGGCCGCGAATGAAGATAACTTCGAAGGCGAGGGACTCCGACGGATGAGAGTGAGCGATTGTAACACGGGAAGGGGTAGCTCTTAGGTGAAACTTGGCCATTTGGCCAAGTGTCAGATGGGTTTTCCCGACACGATCATTTGCCGAGGAATGGCGATTAATTGCTCAGTCGATGGTTTGATCGGTGTATAAGACCGCGATTTAGTGCTTAGCGATCATGCCATGGGAGATCATTGCTAGGAATGGCAAGATCGGCCCGATGGCACTGTGCATGGGCACAGAATGGAGTCGACTCAGTTGATCACTCGACTGATCGAGCATCAGTCGACTGATGGTCAGATCAGTCGACTGATGTCAGTACCGTTGGATGAAGTCCAACGTGGAAAGCGGCCGTTATTGGGCAACGGCTACAGGACCAGTCGACTGATCGAGGGCATCAGTCGACTGCTCCTGTGTCAACGGGAAGAAACCCTCTTCCTCTATAAAAAGGAAGGGGGTAGGGCTTTGGGAGGCTAATGCTTATGCTCTAATACTCTCCCAAAGTTCCCTAAAGCTTTCCATCCTCTTACTCAAGCTTATTTCCATTATATTTGTAAGAGGAGTGTTTTTGTGTAAAGAGGTTACCTCCACCTAGCTTTGTGCAAAGGAGAGATCTAGTGGATAGATTGCGGAGTGATTCACCGTGGACGAATCGGACCGTGGATTAGCGGCGTAGCCGTGAACCACGTTACATCTCGGTGTTTGTATTGCTTGTTTATATTTTGCTTGTCTTTATTTGTATTTGCATATTCCGCTTGCGCTAATCTAATTGTAGACGAGCAAAATCCGTAAACCATCGGAAGAGGGCTATTCACCCCCCTCTAGCCGGCCAATCATCCCCAACAAGTGGTATCAGAGCAAGGTTGCTTGTCACCGAACTAACCGCCGCAACAAGCTCTACATCAAAAATGGCTGGCTCAAACATCCACCCACCGAAGTTCGACGGCGAATTCGCTTGGTGGAAGAAGTGAATGGAGGTATTCTTCGAAACCGACTTTGAAAGCTTTTTAATAATGGAAAACGGTTTCGAGTTGCCCATGAACGAAAATGGTGAGCCATTAGAGAAATCAAGGTGGAGCAAGAGGCAAAGAGAAGAATATTTGGCAAATTCAAAGGCCAAGAACCACCTATACAATGTCCTCCCTCAACAAGAAGTCAATAGGATAGGAGAATGTGCTAGCGCCAAGGAAATGTGGGAGAAACTAATAGAAATCTATGAAGGCACATCCGAGGCAAAGCTAGCAAGGAGAGATGTTCTTCGCTCCCAATTGTCCAATATCAAACTTGAAAAGGGAGAGAAGGTAAAATCCCTACACTCTAGATTTAAGGAAATACTAACCGGTTTAAGTGTAGGTGAAAAGCTCTCCAATCGGTTTAACACCTAGCTGGCTACCAATCCACGATGGTCGCCCGACATATCACCTCCCAGGCTCAGCATAAAAAGCTAACTCAATAGCTAGCTGAGAGTAAACAGTGAGAGGCTGCTTTAGTTGTCCATTGCGAAGAGTTGACAACTCAATTGACAGCAATAGAGCATGAAAAGGAAGAAACCCTGAAGAAGAATAACACCCTTCACCACCAGTTGTTCCTGCAAATTGACAAGATTCAACACGTCAATGCTCTGCCCAAGAACTGCTAGAGCATAAAGTTCAACTCAAGGAGGCAGAGGCTAGAGAATCTAGATCATCGGTCACCCTCCTATAGGCTCAATCAACCAATAAAACTCTTGAGGCTTCCCTCTCAGCATGTCAAGCACAATTGGAAAGCCTCTCCTCCAAAGCATCTTCCCTTCTTGGGGCTTTAACAGACATCACAGGGCAACTACAGGCACTGCAAAAAGAATACGCTCAAGCTATAATCTCCCTAGGCCAACATGCCATAACCACCACCAAAGAAGGGATGCTCTTGTCAACCAAATGGCAAATAATGAAGCTCAATGGAAAGAGTGAGAGAAGGAATTGTTGGTGCAGGGCACCAGATAATTGAACCTATGTTTTGATAATGGCAAAGACACAAAGTTAAGTTTACATCGTTATCTCACGAGCTAAATCGAGTGTGCAAAAAAGTAATAAAGCTGGAGATGAAGGCTAGCGACACTCGGAGGAAGCCACAGTAGTCAGGCAACACTCGAGTGACTTCGGAGGGAGCCGAAGGAATCGAGTTGAAGGTCAGAAGAGAGAGCTACAAAGTAAGTGTCGAGGTAAGCTCGTGTGAGTGAGAGATGGTAAGGTCATGTCCTTTGTACGGGGATGACCGTAGGCGGCGATCCAACTAAGACTTCCTGTGGAAGGTCTAGGTCGAGATCGGACGGTTAGAAACCGTCGCATTTACCATTTTGCTAACCTCTTCGTAGGAAGTGGCGAGTGGCAATCGAGTCTTTGGACATTAGGCGATCGTGATGCTCATCGATCGATGGAAGGCATCAGTCGACTGATGGCGACGAATCAGCCTTTTGCTCTAGGTCAAAATGGATAATGTTTGACACGACCACTTCGTGATAAAATTTGTTACCACTTCGTGATCTTTTCCAAAAGATGAGGAGACATATTTTGAGGACAAACTCTATAAAAGGAGGGGAGGATTCCAACCCAAAGCATCATCAAGATTATTCTTAAGTGCTCATACAACGCCAAAGCTCCAACACCGTCATAACGCCGACGTGACGCCAAGCTTCCATCTTCTTCGTCAGCCAAAGCAGCAAGTAATATCTTTTGTTATTATATTCTTTGTTTTAATAGTAACGAGGGGAGGTAGGCTTGTTGCCTCATCCTTGTACCTTCGGTTTTGTAATTGTTGTCTCCTACCTCCAACGAGGAGGAGACATTATAGTGTTTTTCCCTCCGTACGCGGTCTAGGACCGTTAGGGCCTTGGAGTAGCAACCACTGGGTTGTGAACCAAGTAAAAATAAACTTGTCTCTTTAGTTTTCCGCTGTGCTTGCTCATACATCGAACGAAAGAAACTAAAGATTTACGCTCGCTATTCACCCCCCCCCTCTAACGACGCTTCTCGATCCAATAGGAATTACTGACAAAATGCGCCAACAAAGGGGAAGGGCTATTCATTTTAGGCTTCAAAGGGGCCAACAAACAACATGCTGCCCATGGCAATCCCCCTCCGGGTACAAATATAAGTTATCTAAATGTGGAGGCCACTAGGGAAGAATATCCAGAAGAGGCCATTGAACTGTAATTCTTGATCACCCCCAACTATATATATATATATATATATAAACTAGTAAATTTGAATGAAATAGCCTTCATTTTTTCCTCTTTTCCTAAGTTATTTTTGATGATAATATTTTCCTCGTTGACTAGATATTCCCTCCTTTTCTGTGATTGATCGCTTCTGATCGGAACTTTCTTGGTACCAGTCGACTGATACATGGCCTCCCTAGAGATTACCTTAGCTAGTTTGGAAAATATTATATTTTCATATTATCTCGAGCTATTCCCTAGTAGGAGGGACCCACCACTGTTGAGTTACCCTGCATCACAGTCAGATCAAACTTCAATAGCCCTTATCCCCTTAATCAAATGAGGATATGAATAGTCACCTCATTGTCAATGTTCTTACTATTCCCGATGTCAACCCTTCAGTTACTCCATCTAACCATCTGCATTCTTCTTCTTTTTTCAAGGAAGAATATTGATTCTTGATGTGAGCAAAACATATAGGGTTTTAGGAGTAGTTTTTGCTCACATCTCATTATATTTTGTGTTAGTTTCATGCATATGTTACTCTATTTTTACACGCATTTCTTATTTTATGGTTTGGAGGTCTGCTCGTTGTACTTTTGTGTGCAGGATAGCTTTTCGGGTGAAAAAGATGCATTTTCGGAGCAAAAGAAGGACATTTCGCAGCTAGATGCAGAATGAGACACAGCCAGGGCATGTGGATTCACACGGCTAGGGTGTGTGGATTCACACAGTCGTGTCCAATGGGCAAGATCAACAACCCAAGGCTGCACATGGCCTAGCCGTGTGGAAACACACGACCGTGTGGCGGCCCGACAGATTTGCACGATTAGGGCTTTTTTTGGATTTTACAGCGGTCCGAGGCGATGTCTATATAAGGATGGCTCCGCCCAAACCCTAGGGGGGAGGCACGATGGCTAGGACGGCACGCCGAAGCCCTAAAAAGCTTTGGTAACTCACAACGGGGAGGAGGAATGCCGTCGGAGGTCCACACTTGCAACACAATGCTGGAGAGAAGATCACGGAAGCATTGTATATCTTTATTACTGTATTTCATTCCTTATGTATTCAAACTTAGACATGCTTTGTGATTCTTCCTTCATATACATGGAGTAGTACTTTCAATTCTAGGATTAGGGAGTAGCTTATGTGCATAAACAATATTGGTTCATGTTAAATTCTGCCCATGAGTTTGATTTGACAATTGGTAGTTGTTCTTTATTATATCTATGTGTATTTGGCTTTTTTTTTGCTGTACTTAGGCGATACGAGGGGTGACAGCCCTTGCAATCTAAAATTTAGGAGATTTGATTAAGGAACCTAGGAGTAAACCTGATCTCCTGTAACTGCGGGGAGAAGGGTGCAGTGGAATCAGAAACGGTCCACCGTAGGGATTGATTTGACATTCTCGTACCGTCTATCCCGTCCTTGTAGGTGGAGATAGCTCCCGGTAGATGCGGCGGCTCTGTGGGAGAGTGTATGATGTCCCTTCCACAAAACCGTAGGTAAACATCTAGACAACGCTAATTGACAACATTGTTCTGTGATACGCAAGCGAAATCGAAGTCCTTGAATCACTTTTGAAGACCTCGACACACTCCTTTCCTCCTCCGTGTGACACCGTACAGAGTAGAGTCCACTGGCAGCCCTCACCAACCACAACCTTTTAGAGATCACGTCCGAACAATTACAACCACTGAGTATATTGGTATTCGAATCCCAGTCCCTGTGGGATCGATAATCTTTATTTCTTGACGACATCCGTGCACTTGCGGGTGTTGAGCGCGAGTGTGTACTTTGAGTCCTCGACGGTATCTGTCGCGAGATTTGAGGTCACGTCCATGCGCATCAAGTTTTTGGTGTCGTTGTCGGGGACTGATCGATTCGATATCAAATCGAACAGTGGTAGATTGAATCGGACTTAGGATTAGATTAATTGCTTGCTTTATTTTCTTTCTAGTTTATCTTATTTGCTTTAGTTCTATGTTTTCCATATTTAGATTTAGTTTTTGTTTTTAGCAGTACTTTCCTATTTACTTATTGTATCTTAGATTTTTATTTGCTAGATTGATTTATTTTCTTCTTTTAGAATTAGATTAGCACTCTTAACATTTCTCCCTAAATTAAACCCTTGGTTTTACCCTCCAAGTCATCTATTGCATATGAGCTATTAAGCATCTCTCATCAGAGGGTGATTGAAATGTTAATACAGGCCGCTCGACCCTTGAAAGATTACATAGCGCCTAAACGAAAAGCCTGGAACTCCTGCATTGTTATTCCCCGAATTCAGGCATTAAGCTGGGAAATAAACCCTGCATTAATTGCTCTCATTCAAGGAAAACAGTTTGGAGGGACTCAGATTGAAGAACCCTATCTACACCTTGAAGAATTCCTCGTATACTACGGGACAGTGCAATATGAAGGAGTCCCAGTGGAGGCCATTAAGCTCATTATTTTCCCATTCTCACTGGAATTAGGGGCTAAGCAATGGATACACGCGCTACCCGAAGGAAGTATAACATCATGGGAACAAATGGAGGACACTTTCCTAAGTAAATTCTCCCCCCCCCCCTTCCCCCACAAAATAGCCTACCTTAGGGATAAAATCCTTTCATTTGAGCAAGGGAAAGAAGAGACTCTGGTCGAAGCATGGAAGAGGCTACAGGGGCTGGTGATTCGCTGCCCGTACCATGGATTACAAGATTGGTTACTCCTCCATGTTTTTTATTCCGGGATAACTAACACGTCGAAAGAACTCTTGGACACAGCCGCGGGGGGTGTGTTGATGAAAAAGATCACAAACGACGCATATATCATTATAGAGACAGTGGTGGGGACTCTCGAAATATGGGCTAACAACGAGAAACACTTTCAGGAGGCTTTTCCAATCAAGGGGATATATAGCACTGAAGTAGTCTACCAGGTATGGAGAGAGGATAAGGAGAGAGAGTACTTGACGGAAGAAGACTCCTTATCCTCCAGATCAGAAGAAGAGGAAGAATCGGGGCAGGTGGCAGAAGAAAAACACACAGGGCTTGAGATGAAGCCGCTTCCCCCCAGTCTGAAGTACGAAATTTTAGGCCCACTTGCAACTCATCTAGTGATTATAAATGCCAATTTGAGTAAAGAAGAGACAAGGAAATTGCTGGAGGTGCTCAAGACATATAAAAAAGTGTTAGGTTATACCATCAATGACATAAAAGGGGTAAGCCCATCTCTGTGCATGCATAGGATAATACTTGAGGATGGGTGTAAGTCAATAGTGGAGTGCCTAAGGCGACTTAACCCTCATTTGCAGGAGGTAGTGAAAAAGGAAGTGCTTAAACTTTTGGATATACCCAATTTCGGATAGTGAGTGGGTGAGTCCAGTACACGTAGTCCAAAAGAAAGACGGTACTACGATAGTCAAAAACGAGGAGAATGAGTTGATCCCTGTTCAAACGGCAACAGAGTGGAGAATGTGCATAGATTACCGTAAATTAAACAAAGCAACAAAAAAGATCATTTTCCACTTCCATTTATCGAACAGATGCTGGAACGCCTGGCTAATCATTTCTATTTTTGCTACCTTGACGGGTACTCAAGATTTTTCCAAATCCCAATCCACCCTAAAGACCAAGAGAAGACCATCTTCACCTGCCCGTATGGAACCTTCACATATAGATGAATGCCCTTTGGCCTATGTAATGCCCCGACCACCTTCCAACGTTGTATGACAGCTATCTTTTCGGACATGATCGAACAAATTATGGAGGTATTCATGGATGATTTTTTAGTCTATGGAACAAGTTTCGATGCATGTCTAAAGAATTTAGAAAGGGTTTTGCAAAGGTGTGAGGAGAATAGCTTGGTTCTGAATTGGGAAAAATGTCACTTCATGGTGACTTAAGGGATAGTTCTAGGGCATAAGATATCAGGAAATGGTATCAAAGTAGACAAGGTGAAGGTCAAAGTAATAGAAAAATTGTCACCACCCAGGGATGTAAAGGGGGTTCGAAGCTTTCTTGGGCATGTGGGTATCTATCGAAGGTTTATAAAGAATTTTTCACAGATAACTAGACCGCTGACAAATCTACTGGCTAAAGACACGGAATTTATTTTTGATCAAAAATGTTTAGTGGCATTTGAGGAAATAAAGAGAGCCTTAGTGACATCCCCGATAATTCAGCGGCTTGACTGGAGCCTACCATTCGAGGTCATGTGTGATGCTAGTGATTATGCAGTGGGGGCAGTCTTAGGGCAACGAAAGGAGAGAAAATTACATCCCATTCACTACGCCAGTAAAACACTGAACGAGGCACAAATTAATTATGCCACGACTGAGAAAAAATTACTAGCAGTTGTGTTCGCATTAGACAAATTCAGACAATACTTGGTAGGTTCAAAGGTAGTGGTATACACCAACCATGCTGCAGTTAGTTACTTGCTAAACAAGAAGGATTCAAAACCCCGCCTTATTCACTGGATTTTATTACTTCAAGAATTTGATATAGAAATCAGGGATAAAAAGGGGGCGGACAATTCATCACAGACCACTTATCGCGCATGCCCATAGATCGTAGGATAGAGGAGGGAGACAGTGCCCAAATAGACGATGCTCTACGGGATGATACCCTCATGGCTATTAAGGTCACCACCCCCTGGTATGCATATTTGGTGAATTTTCCTGCGATAAGAGTGATACCACCGGAATTCATGACCCAACAAAGGAAAAGATTCTTTTCAAAAGTTTGGCAATACGTATGGGATGACTCCTTCCTATTAAGGAAGTGTACAACCAGCGTATATCGGAGGTGCATGCCAGAAGAGGAAGTGGAGAGCATCCTTTTTCACTGCCATTCTTCCGCATATGGGGGTCATGCCGGGATTGCAAAAATGGCCGCAAAAGTGCTTCAGTCAGAATTCTACTGGCCTAGCTTGTTTACGGACACGCGCAACTATGTAGTTTCCTGTGATCGGTGTCAGAGAACAGGAAATATAGGAAGGAGACATGAGATGCCAGCAAGCACCATATTAGAGGTAGAACTCTTCGACATATGGGGAGTGGATTTCATGGGACCCTTTCCCGTTTCTGACGGAAACATATACATCCTGGTCACTGTAGACTACGTCTCCAAATGGGTGAAGGTCGTGGCATCACCCCATTGCAATGCTAGGACCATAATAAAAATGTTCAAAAGAAACATATTCCCTAGATTCGAAGTTTCTCGAGTAGTAATCAGTGATGGAGGATCCCACTTCATTGAAAAATAGTTTGAAAAATTGCTACATAAGTATGGGGTGATCCACAGAGTCTCAACAGTGTACCACCCACAAACTAGAGGAAAAATGGAAATTTTGAATCGGGAAATCAAAAGTATCCTAGAGAAAACAGTAGTAGCATCACGGAAGGATTGGGCACCGAAATTGTTCGGACGATGCTCTTTGGGCTTATCGCACAACTTATAAGACTTCGATAGGCATGACCCCATTCCGCTTAGTCTACGGGAAGCCTTGCCATCTCCCCGTTGAATTAGAACACAAGGCTTTTTGGGCCATTAAGAAACTCAACTTAGATTACGGCGCGGTGGGAGAGAAAAGGAAATTATAGTTAAGCGAGTTGGACGAAATTCGAAGAGATGCATATGAGCATGCTAAGGCATATAAGGAAAGAACCAAGAAATGGCATGACCAACACATCTTGAGAAGGAAATTTGAGGAAGGAGACCTAGTTCTCTTGTATAACTCCAGGTTGAAACTTTTTCCAGGAAAACTAAAATCAAGGTGGTCAGGACCGTTTTGGGTAAAAAGGGTATACATATGGGGCAGTGGAAATATGGAGTAGAGAATCGGGGGAGATCAAGGTAAATGGAAAATGATTGAAGAAGTATCTAGGGGAGTCCCTAGATCCTGAGACAGATGAATGGAGGTTCACTGAACTACCAGAGCCGAGTTGATAGTAGAGTGCAGTCGAGCTAAACGACCTTAAACAAAGCTCTTCTTGGGAGACAACCCAAGTTTAGATTTAGATTTTCCTTTTTGATTGCATCACATACATTTGTTTGATTTTAGTTTTGATTTCCATCACATTTAGAGTTAGGACTAGAAAAGAACTTTGCTAGGCAAAAATGAAATCCATATTAGCCTACACGGCGAAGTGTATGAGAAAATTCAGACCATGGTTCATAAATTGGCGAAAAAATGGGGACACACGGCTTGCCCGTGTGTTTTCCCACGACCGTGCCCAACCAACCTGAGGCGAACACAGCCTGGCTCTGTGTTTTCACACGGTCATGGTGCGCGAGGTTAAAAGGTGCGAGCCATGTGTTTTCACCCCATTTGCACCGTGTGCATCGAAATTTCTTGTCCTAGCCGTGTGATTTTGTCTTCCCCACCATCTAGAAGCATTTTTAACCTCTAAGGAAGCCAAAAGAAGCAAGGATGAGGAGGACCAAGCCTGTAGCACCCCGATCCGGCGCCTCGGAGCGACGAACAAGGAGAGATGATGCCCCTCAAGCTTCGGAGGAGGGTAATGCCCTACCCACTCTACTTTTTCGCAATAATGAATAAAGAGATAGATATAATATGCTCTCTACTCGTAAACTTACTGCTACTAGGTACTTAGATGAGGATTTGCTAGAGTCTTTAGGGTTGTTGGGTGATATGCAAGCCCTATTTGCAAAAATGGGGTGGGAAGAGATAATGGGAATAAGGCACCTAACCTACCCTAGGATAGTTTTAGAATTTTTGAGTTCATTAGAGGCGGAAATTTTAACGGGTAGAGAGAGAGAGGAGGTTAGGATAACTTTTAGGCTTTTTAACATTGAGCATGAGTGGACCCTTCACCAATGGAACTCATGCTTTTGCTTGCCGAGTGGGGGAGAGAGAAGAACCCCTATTGGGTTCAACTCTCGGGAATGTTGGACCGAGTTGACGGGGGAGCACGCTTATGACCCTTCTAGGGCCAAAGCGTCGCGCCTCCAAAACCCCGTCTTTCGATACCTCCACCGCATTATGACTAGTACTATATTTGGTCATGGGGAGAGTGATGGTGTAATTAGGGCTAGCGAGCTGCTTTACCTATGGTATATGCTATAAGAAAGCAGTAGCATCGATGTAGGGTCCCACATCATCAGACACTTAGTGAAGATGGGTAAAGTAGCACGAGGAGAGATCAATGTGAGAGGCCTACTTACCCACATTTGCCATAGGGTGGGATACGATTACACTACATTAGAGAGTATAGAGGGGAGCCCTAGGATCGACCTAGGAGTATGCATGGCCATGAAAATGATTGTGAGAGAAGGAGACTCCTTATGCTTTGTAAGGAAAAATATTACAGCCCTTAGGCTCCCCGACCTGGATCATAACACCATTGCTATACGCGCCAACTAGCGCTTGGACCTAATAGTGGAGTCCCCTCCACATGATGGACCATCTACATCAGTGCCCATCTCTCCACCTTTATATCACTCTCCCTCCAGTCCACACATGCATAGGAGCCCACCTAGTCCACGCCGACATGTGCCTACACCTGCACCATCACCTTTTTCTACTTTTGAGCAGGATGCAGGTATGTCGGCCTATGATTTCTCAGAGTTTCGATCATGCCTCGACGACATTTACATCGAGCAGTAGATGCAGAGGCAGCGATGGGAGGAGAAGAGCGCCTTCCAGCAGGCGGAGTTCCAGGGATTCCGGGAGCATTTCTAGCGGGCTGAGGAGTTCTACGATGAGGCCCGCATATACTTCCAAGAGGAGGTTGTTCGTCATCAGGATGAGGCCGCCTACCGCAGGGAGATGCGACAGCACATGCATGCCCAGCAGGCACAGTGAGCTAGGGAGGAGGAGCACCGAGCAGCCACTGTATCCACCAGCTCCTAGATCGACCACATGTATATGTGGCATTAACGGCTCAGCAACAGGTTCTCCCAGGATCCAGAGATGCCCAGGCTCCTAGACTTTCCACCTCGTCCACCATATTAGAGGTATATTTTCGTTTAAGTCTGGGGGGAGACCCCAAGGTTTATTTTGTTTTGTTTCCTAGCAATAGTTTCTTTTCTGGTATTTTCATTTATTCATGCCTGAGTTGTTGAATTTCTTTCAGTACTTGATTTTTGTTGTCTGTAAAGCTACCTCAGTAGTATTTTTGAAAATTGCTTGCATGAGTTGTTCCCATAGGTACCTTAACTCCATTTATCTTGTGATGTTTTATTTTATTCGCTCTATTGAATGTTCTAGACTTACACTGGTTAGCTTTGTTTTGCACTTACACATGTCGAACATCCTGAAAGGGAGAATCTAGTACATACCTAGTTATGATTCACTTCAGTAGTCTAGTACTTTGGAATTCATAGGTGACTCTAGGTTTAGCATTTTAGTTACTGGAGATGCTCGGATTGTGTAAGCCCATTCAGAAAAATCAAAATCCCAGTGAGCCAAAAAATAAAGAGAGAAAAGAAAAAGAGAAATAAAAGAAAAAGAGAAAAAGAAATGAGAAAAAAAAGAGAGAGAAGAAAAAAATATTATGAGGGATAAAAAAACAGTTGTCGTGGGTGGAAATGGCTAGGTGCCCCTTTGAGACCGAGTTAGGTTACTGGGGAAACACCTACCAATTTCTTTCAATACCGAGCATGCCTTTGAGACTTTATGCTAGATCTAGGGAACGACCCTCGCTTTGGGCAGGTAAGTGCCTAAGAGTCAAAAACCTTAGGACAACTATGGGGTGACGACTTAACTCACCATGGAACGGGCATCCCCTAAGAATGGTTCGCTTAGCACGAGCACGAGGAGCTAACTTAGTGAACTTCTAGAACATATTTGTTTTGCTTTGATTGTAAATACCACCTGATAAATTTAGTTAACATGCTAATTATGGAAGAATATCTTTTTAAAAAATTTCATGGCACTGAGGTTTGCTTGAGGACAAGCAAAGATTTAAGTCTGGGGGAAGTGATGTGAGCAAAACATATAGGGATTTAGGAGTAGTTTTCGCTCACATCTCATTACATTTTGTGTTAGTTTCATGCATATGTTACTCTATTTTTGCACGCACTTCCTATTTTCTGGTTCAGAGGTCTGCTCGTTATACTTTTGTGTGCATGATAGCTTTTCGGGTGAAAAAGATGCATTTTCGGAGCAAAAGAAGGACATTTCATAGCTAGACGCAGAGTGGGACACGACCAAGGCATGTGGATTCACACGGCTGTGTCCAATGGGCGAGATCAGCAACCCAAGGCCGAACACGGCCTGGCCGTGTGGAAACACACGACCGTGTGGAAACACACGACCGTGTGGTGGCCCGATAGATTTGCGCGACTAGGGCTTTTTTCGGATTTTGCAGTGGTCTGAGGCGATGTCTATATAAGGATGGCTTCGCTCAAACCCTAGGGGGGAGGCACTATGGCTAGGATGGCACACTGAAGCCCTAAAAAGCTTCGGTAACTCGCAACGGGGAGGAGGAACACCGCCGGAGGTCCACACCTTTCAACACAACGCTGGAGAGAAGATCACGGAAGCATTGTATATTTTTATTACTGCATTTCATTCCTTATGTATTCAAACTTAGACATGCTTTGTGATTCTTCCTTCGTATACATGGAGTAGGACTTTCGATTCTAGGATTAGGGAGTAGCTTGTGTACATAAACAATGTTGGTTCATGTTAAATTCTGCCCATGAATTTGATTTGACAATTGGTAGTTGCTCTTTATTATATCTATGCGTGTTTGGGTTTCTTTCTGCTGTACTTAGGCGATACGAGGGGTGACAGCCCTCGCAATCTAAAATTTAGGAGATTTGATTAAGGAACCTAGGGGTAAACCTGATCTCCTGTAACTGCAGGGAGAAGGGTGAGGTGGAATCGGAAATGGTCCACCATAGGGATTGATTTGGCATCCTCGTACTGTCTATCCCGTCCTTGTAGGCGGAGATAGCTCCCGGTAGATGCGGCATCTCTGCAGGAGAGTGTATGATGTCCCTTCCACAAAACCATAGGTAAACGTCTAGACAACGCCAATTGACAATATTGTTCTATGATACGCAAGCGAAAACGAAGTCCTAGAATCACTTTTGAAGACCTCGACACACTCCTTTCCTCCTCCATGTGACACCGTACAGAGTAGAGTCCTCCGACAGCCCTCACCAACCGTAACCTTTTAGAGATCACGTCCAAACAATTACAACCACTGAGTATATTGGTATTCAAATCCCAGTCCCTATGGGATCGATAATCTTTATTACTTGACGACATCCATGCACTTGTGGGCATTGAGCGCGAGCACGCGCTTTGAGTCCTCGACGGTATCTGTCACGAGATTTGAGGTCGCGTCCATGCACATCAATTCTCCTTCCCTTCTATAAATATCTACCACGAGACCTCTTGAATTCATCCTACTTCCATGGCTTCTCCTTCACTCCCTATTAGCATAACTTTCGACACGGACTCGGCTGATGATCAGGATACTCGTTCTACTGCGACCTTAGCGTATCGACCTCTGCCTCCTCAAACTCTTACCAACACAGTAGCTCTAGACACCAGGAAGTCTTTCCAACCTCCTTTCCCTTCCTTTGGCAATTATGTATGGAACCCTCCCGCGGCCCTGCTACAACTTACAAGGGGTCTTTCTCCTCCACCAGCTGACACTCCCCTTCTTCCTTCACTGACTGATGCTCCTCCTCCCCCTCAGACTGAGGTCCTTCAACCTCGAACACTGGTCGGGGTTCCTCCTCTTAGGGTAGTCCTACTATCCCATTCAGAAGAGGAGTCTTTTGCCGACTCTTCCAGTACTGTCCGATCTTTGTGACTAATAAAGTCCTGGTTGACTGTAATATTTGGTATATATATATATATATATAAGAAGAGAATATTAAGTCCAACATAACCGCCACAATCACCTGAACATTCCTTGCAGGGTAATTATTTTATTTCTTGACCCATTCTAAAGGACTAGCAATGTACAGCGAAATTGAGAAGCTTCACAAGAAAACCACTGCATTATGATTGGATTGTGCTAGCCAAATATTTACTTCTTCTGTAGGATATGAACGGTCATTTCATTATTAACGCATCCAACTACCCCAATACTTCCCCCTCGTCTTCCCATCTTATCAGCTTTTACTTTCTTTGTTTTCCAAGAGGGCCAATCAATACCCCCTTTTCCTCTATAAAAACTTTCGACACCGCCTTCTACTTGTGTACTCCTCCATTCTTCTACCTTCTAAATGGCAAACTCGTCAGAGCAAGGAAGAAACTCTCCTTCCCCTGAGCCATGTATAATAGATCAACAATGCATACAAGAGCTAGAAGAGCTAGTGAGAGACCTGAGGAGGCACCTGCAGTCAACTTCCACTCGTAACTACTCCCTACGACAAGAACTGGCTGTGACCCAATGACCCTTATCAAAACACCAGTTCATGTACCAGTCTCACATTAGACAACTTCTGGTCTTGTCAGGCCACCGCAATGCTTCTGGCATTACCTCCAGAGAGAGTCATCCACGAAGCTCCTTAGTTTTTCTTATACTAGGATGTATTTTCTTTACTTTTCTTAAGAAGTTATGCATGTAACCCTTTCCTGTAGTAATAAAACCCTTATTTTGGAAAATGCTAGGATGTACCTCTTCTTGCAAAACACTGATTTCCCGATATGAGTAAAATATCATAGCACCACCTTTCAACACAGAAACTCGTCAATCCCATGCCAATGCCCTCTTTGATTCTTTGGCACAAGTCTGTCATTGTAACCTTCTCTTACCTTAGGTCTAGCCCCATGCATGGATGAAATTCAGCAATAACAGATAGAGACGATCTTACCTTGGGCTCCTCCTAGACAAATCGGAACAAGACTTGTTACTTCCATCACCTTTTAGAAATGCTTCTCCCTTAAACCCAACTCTTCCGGTCCACCACTTGAATCCAACCCTTCCGATCCACCACCACATGAAGATAACATCTTGACTCGGAGAAAAGATGAGAAAAATAGTGATGACCTGACCTAGGACTTCACCTGGTCATATTGGACTAATAATTTTTTATTCTGTCAATCTTCATCAGTGCATCTACTTTGAACCCAACTCCTTCGTTCCGCAACCACACGAGGATAATAGCTTGACTTGAAGACAAGCTGAAAAAATAGTGACAATCTAACCTAGGGCTTCGCTTGATCAGATCGGAATAATTTTTTACTCTGCCAATCTTCATCAGTACATCAACCTTGAACCCAACTCCTTCGTTCCGCAACCACACAGGGATAATAACTTGACTTGGAGACAAGTTGAAAAAATAGTGACGATCTAATCTAGGGCTTTGCCTGGTCAGATCGAAATAATTTCTTACTCTGCCAATCTTCATCAGTGCATCTACCTTTAACCCAACTCCTCCGTTCTGCAACCACACAAGGATAATAGCTTGACTTGGAGACAAGCTGAACAAACAGTGACGATATGACCTAGGGCTTCGCCTGGTCAGATCGGAATAATTTTTTACTCCGCCAATCTTTATCAGTGCATCTACGTTGAACCCAACTCCTCCGTTCCGCAACCACACGAGGATAATAGCTTGACTTAAAGACAAGATGAAAAAATAGTGATGATTTGACCTAGGTCTTCGCTTGGTCAGATCGAAATAATTTTATACTCCGCCAATCTTCATCAGTGCATCTACCTTGAAACCAACTCCTCTGTTCCACAACCACACGGGGATAACATCTTGACTTGGAGACAAGCTGAAAAAATAGTGACGATCTAACCTAGGGTTTCGCTTGGTCAGATCGAAATAATTTTTTACTCCGCCAATCTTCATCAGTGCATCTACCTTGAACCCAACTCCTCTGTTCCGCAACCACACAGGGATAATAGCTTGATTTGAAGATAAGCTGAAAAAATAGTGACAATCTGACCTAGGGCTTCTCTTGGTCAGATCGGAATAATTTTTTATCCCATCAATCTTCATCAGTGCATCTACTTTGAACCCTACTACTCCGTTCTGCAACCACATGGGGTTAATAGCTTGACTTGGAGACAAGCTGAAAAAATAGTGATGATCTGACCAAGGGCTTCACCTGGTCAGATCGGAATAATTTTTTACTCCCCCAATCTTCATTAGTGCATCAACCTTGAACCCGACTCATCCGATCCGCTACCACACGGGGATAATAATATGAACTTAGAACAAGATGAAAAAATAGTGACGATCTGACCTAGAGCTTCGCTTAGTCAGATCGGAATAATTTTTTACTCCGCAAATCTTCATCAGTTTATCTACCTTGAACCCGACTCCTCCGTTCCGCCACCACATGGGGATAATAGCTTGAACTTAGAACAAGCTAAAAAAGAGTGACGATCTAACCTAGGGTTTTGCTTGGTCAGATCGGAATGAGTTTTTTCTACGCCGATCTTCAAAGGTATATTTACTTTAAACCATACTCTTCCGTTCCGCAACCACACGGGGATAATAGCTTCGGCGATTGCCGAGCTGTAAAAAGTGTGACAATTTAATCTAAGGCCTTGTCTCATTAGATCGAAATGAATTTTTTACTCCGCCAATCTTCACAGGCATATTTACCTTAAACCCTACTCCTCCCTTCCGCAACCGCACCGGGATAATAGCTTTGGCGATTGTCGAGCTGTAAAAAGTGTGTTGATCTGATCTAAGGCCTTACCTCATCAAATTGGAATGAATTTTTTACGCCGCTAATCTTCACAAGTGTATTTACCTTAAACCCTACTCTTCCGTTCCGCAATCGTACGGAGATAATAGCTTCGGCGATTGCCGAGCTGTAAAAAGTGTGATGATATGATCTAAGGCCTTGCCTCATAAGATCGGAATAAATTTTTTACTCCGCCAATCTTCACAGGTGTATTTACCTTAAATCCTACTCCTCCGTTCCGCAAACCGCACGGGGATAATAGCTTTGGTGATTGCCAAGCTGTAAATAGTGTGATGATCTGATCTAAGGCCTTGCCTCATCAGATCGGAATGAATTTTTTACTTTGCTAATCTTCACAGATATATTTACCTTAAACCCTACTCCTCCGTTTCGCAACCGCACGGGGTTAATAGCTTCGGCGATTTCCGAGCTGTAAAAAGTGTGACGATTTGATCTAAGGCCTTGCCTCATCAGATCAGAATGAATTTACTCCGCCAATCTTCACAGGTGTATTTACCTTAAACCCTACTCCTCCATTCCGCAACCACACGGGGATAATATCTTTGCCAATTGCCGAGCTATAAAAAGTGTGACGATCTGATCTAAGGCCTTGCCTCATCAGATCGGAATTAATTTTTTACTCTGACAATCTTCACAGGTGTATTTAACTTAAACCCTACTCCTCTGCAACCGCATGGGGATAATAGCTTCGACGATTACCGAGCTGTAAAAAGTGTGATGATCTGATCTAAGGCTTTTCCCTATCAGATCGGAATGAATTTTTTACTCTGCCAATCTTCCAAAGTGTATCCACCTTAAACCCTACTCCTTCATTCTGCCACTATACAGGGATAATAGCTCTAGCTAATGCCAGGCTGTGAAGAGTCGAATAAAGGCTCAACCCTCCGCTGAACCACGCCTCCATCTTCTTTTAAGGCCCATAACCTTGCCCCAAGGCCCAACTTTTTCGCCTATCACAAATGCATTCCCTCCCTTTAAATCCGACTCCTCGCCTCCCCACTCTTCGTCTTCTGCTCCTCCTATCTTCGAAACCTCTCCACATTTCTACATAGCACGAAAATTCTCCTCTCTTCTTCTTGCATCCTCCTCCTTTCTCCCTTCTTAGCAACAAGATAAAGGCTTGCTTTTAGAAAGCCGCTTCCCAGCAAATGCGAGTAGCTCCGATGAGCTTAGTCTAAATGCCCGTCGACCTCGCATCGTCGCACACTGCTCCGGCTCCTACAGGCCTCCCCTTCACCGCTTCCACAACTACATCTCCTCCCTTTTCATTGACAACGTCGTTGCCCATTGTCCCACCATCATCTACCGAGTCCTCGGTCAGTATCACCATCTTCTCCTTCCCCATCCGTATTATTGCCAAATCCTAGTTTTCCTTCTTCTTTGCCTTCACTTCTACATAGCACTATGTCACCTCCCCCTTTCTTGCATACCCAAACCAAATTGCGAGGAGCTGCGCACTGACGAATGAAGGAAGAAGAGGCTTCTACCTTTGACTCCTCTTCTTCATTTGCCTTGCCCACGGGTACTGAGTTAACCCCGGTCACACTTCCTTCGCCTTCTGCTCCACCAACCCTACCAACACCACTATCTTCCCCTGCGAACACTCTCATTTCTACCACATCTTTTCTAGCATCTGAAGACTTCCATCAATGGGCTGGCCTAGATTTCTACTGCGACATCCTTTCTCCAGCCAACGAGGAGCCGCTAATGGTTACGTCCCCCTCGGCTGGTCACACGCCTTCCACCCTAGCTTCCGCTCTCATGTCCATGTCACCCAAATTATCAAGTCCCCCTCTTCTTTCTTCCTTCCCATCTTCAGAAGGCTCCCCTTCTTTAATTATTCAGCAAGTAATTTCGAACCTCCTTCGTCCACCGTGGAGCCTTCCCTTTCCATCTTCCACCTCCATAAGCCCTTTAGCTATGACCCTTTTTCTCACCACCTCTACATTCCCCCTCACTACGGACATTCCTACCTCCACAACATCGACAATATTCCCCATTTCAATTTCCTCTCACTCCTCATCTTCAAAACATTCAAAGCCTGCCTCTTCCAGTTAGAATTATAACTCCTCTCCCTGTGGTAATGTTGCCCCTCTTCTCTTAGGTACCACTATTCTTTTCTCTTCTGAACCAATGGAACAATTCCCTACAACGCACCATCCTTTCCCCATTATGAGCGAACTAGCTCTTCTTTTGGCTTCTACTCCTTCTTCCCCTTCTAGAAATTTTTGCAGCCTTAATTTAGAAGAATTAATACCTCGAATGGAAAGCTCGTAACATGTTTTGGACTTGGTAAGCTCCTCTAATACATTTCTGTCTGCCCCTTCAGGAATAACCTTTTCTCTAATTACTGTCTTCAAGCAATGATGAATTATCAAGAGCTAAAGCGCTCCTTCTCCCATTATCAAGCACAACTCCAGCAACAAACTCTGCAGTAATCTATCGCCCATTCAATATTCCAAGAGACATTTAGACAGAGAGAAACTTCTCTGCTTCAAGAATTGGCTCAATGTTGAGCCCAATTGACAGAGGCACAACAACAATAGCAGAAAGATGCTCAAACTATAGCCGACCTGAGAGGCCACGTGAGTAGAGAGATTACCATAGCTCAACTTTAATATTGAAGAGAAATTGGGCCCTTTCTCAAGTGCATCAGCATGAAGCTTCCTTGCAGCAAGTAAGGAATGAAATTGTCCGCACTAGGACCTATATTGAAATCGTGGGAGAAATCTCAGCCTCCATGCAGGTGGATATGTCAAGAATTGTACAACAAGACCATGCCTCTCAATCCCAAGACATGTGCATTCTGACTGAAACTCTAACTCAAGTATCACACCGATACCATTGAGTCCGTAAAGATTTTCTAGAGCATAGGAAGTGTCACGCCCCGGGGAAGTCCCCGCCAGACAAAAATCCGACAGCATCTCCCCTGTACGGGTGACAATACGAATCTTGTATACAAGGCACACACGCCCCACTATACATCGGTCAACACGATCGGAACATAAACCACACATACATATCCTATATAAGCCTCAAGCGAACAACCAAAGTAAATAAAAATTCTACAACATCTAGACTTACCTCTTCTACCATCTGAGCAGGAATACACAACCAAAACGAATCGAATAAAAAAAATCCATAAGAACATATCCAGTACCACCAAAACACAAATCATACACATATCTTCTAGTCAATATAACAAAACCATAAGACCCAAAAACAAAACATTACGATGAGGGGGATTGACAGCTAGACTCTCCTGATAGTGTCAACCTGAAATAGATGTAAAGCAATGGGGTAAGTTCAACGAACTCAGCGAGTATCAAGTCAACATGCATAGTAAGATATATCTAACAATAATAATCATGCCAGTACAGTCTCCTGATCAATAATAGGAAATGCAAGGAAGAAATGCGGAAAGACTGTACTTACTTGAATCTCCTATCCTGACATGGGAGTGTGAGCCATATTAGCTGAAACAAGGTCATCAGACCAAATACATGATGTATCATGTATGCATGTCAATCATATGCAACAACGAAGGCAGTAACCAAAATGCAGCAAACACAAACAAATGCCATCCATGCAATATGCATGCGATGCAAATGACATGGTCACCCCTGACGCTAGTCAGCCGCCTCACATGCGATGGTGAAGCCGAGTGGGTAGGGCTATGACAACTGTGCACTCTGCCATCACTGCTCCTTAGTGACCGAGTGGACAGGATGCTGTCGGAGTACACCTATCTTCCTACCCCAAACAGAGTGGGGAAGCAAAGCTCTCATCTCCCAGTGTCGTAGGCCAGAGGAGGGATGCCTGCCCACTACCACACTGCCTCACCGCTACCCATAAGCGGACCAGCGGAGCCTGACAGAGCTACTGCACACACCCTCTTGATGTACCACTAACCCATGAGTGGATGTGTGTACAGATCATGTAACTAGCTGCGGGCTCAACTACAAAGGAACCGCCGACCAGCCAGCATGCAATCATGCAAGATGGTGCATGACACTAAAGCATATAACACCAACCAATATACGTCTCCAAATAATATGTACAAAAAGAATAATGAGTACATATCAATGACCTAGGTATACAGGGAAAGTATATCTAAAAGATAATCAAGTGCATGTCACAACTCCCAAAATAAGTACACATGGCAGGTATCAAGATAATATCGACTAAGATGTAGGGTCGATCGATGTGGTTGGCCGGCTAGAGGGGGTGAATAGCCCTCTTCGTACGATGATGGAATTTGCTCGTCTACAAAGAATATTAGCGCAACGGAAATAAAACAAGACAAGCAAATAGAAATAAGAATACCAAACAATGCCAACACCGAAATATAACATGGTTCACGGCCTCGCCGCTAATCCACGGTCTGATTCATCCACGGTGAATCACTCCGCAACCAATTCACTATTGGTCTCTCCCTTTAGCCAATGCAAGGTGGAGGTAAACCTTCTTCCAACCCAAACACTCCTTCTTACAATAAATGTGAAAGAAAACTAGGAGAAGGAGTTGAAAGCTTGGGGGGCACTTGGATGAACGTTTGGGACTTAAGCATTAGCCATCCAAAAGACCACACCCTCTCTTTTTATAGAGAGGGTTGATTTCTTCCCATTGACCGCCATCAGTCGACTGCTGCCCTTGGCAATTGACTACTGCCACTACAACGACCTCTGAACACGTCAGATCCCGACTATTGTAGTCTAACGGAACCCTTGGCAGTCGACTGATGTATCCATCAGTCGACTGATGCCTCCGTAGCCGACTGGCCAGTCGGCTATGAGCGGTTCTGTGCCCGCGACTGCCTTCATCAGTCGACTGCTGGGCCAAAAACCCATCAGTCGAACACCAGTCGAACCCCGTTCGACTTAGAGCAGTCGACTGTCATTTCATGGCAGTCGACTGATGTCGGGAAATCTCATCCGACACTTAGCCAAATGGCCAAGTTTCACCTAAGAGCACTACCCCTTCCCGGGTTACATTCGCTCACTCTCATCCCTTGGAGTCCCTCACCTTTGAAGTTTTCTTCATCCGGCCACGTCCCTCAGATGCGCCAAGCGCACGGAGCGCCATCCTTCGCATCTCACCCTGAAGTCTACTTCCTCCGGCTTCACTCCAAGCATCTCGTCTGGCGGTCCCTCGTATGCTCCAAGCGCACGGTTTCCACAAAGCCATCCTTCACCGACTCTAAGACCAAGTCATGAGATGTGAAACTCGCCAAGGCTCCATGTGCGAATTACTAAGTCCTGCAAGACTCCAACGCACATATCAAATCCACACATCCTAACTTAAACCCTTTGCCACACACATCAAAACCATATCAAGGGTTGATTGCCCTAACATAAGATAGAAATGCATGCATCAAGTATGGCACAGTGACATACAAGGGCAAATAAGACATAAAAATTACTGCGAGCTATAGCCAACTAAGCATATCAACATGACAATATCTAAAAGATAAGTCAAAGTACCCACCTGCTATGAAACTCGTGATAACTATCTTCACGCCTGCGGACTTGTCTCGTATCCACGGCCTGCATACAACATAACTATTGTTAAGTACTAAGATACGATCCACCGTCCAATCGAATCCTAAGCCGATTTCGTACATAAACCAATTAACCCAAATGCTTAATAAAATCCTGGTCACATCCCACCTAATATAACTGTCATTTCATCCAATTAATCGAATATGATTTTACAACCCCTATTATCATGTGTACCATATCCAAACAGAATCACACAGCCTGTTCTATTCGCCGAAACAACCCAAACGAGCCCTCTCCTCTCACTCACAGCCAACACAGCCTGTCACAGCTCCTTCCCAGCTCACCTTCACTTCCTTTCACAACTCATTCGCAACCAACCGCAACACTCACAATGATCCACAGAAGATATAGGGAATCTAACTGAACCCTAGATGAACCACACACCTCAACCAAGTCTTCGTTACTCACCATAGCCGGCACCTCACCCTCACAGTCGACACAATCGGCTAACCTCAACTCAGAAAATCCCAATTTTATATTAGGAACCACAGAATCTAGTAATTACTGCTAAGAGACAGATGATCAAACAAGCTTACCAGTCGTTGGACTCCACCGACAGCCACTTTCCTCCTATCCCAATTCCTCGATTCACTGGCTCAAGACCCCTGCCCAAAATCACAGACTTAACCAAACAAAGGAAACCACGACTAAGGCTTTGATCTTCGTCCAAGGAAATAAAATAGTTGGTTCTTACCTTGCTCCGGCGCCCATCGGCAGAGATCATAACCTCTGGTCAAACCCGCTGCAACGCTGCCTAGCCACTTCCAGCCACCATCTGCTCCGGCAGAGACCTCGGCCCCTGATCTAAACCAAGTGTAATCATCGCCGATGAAACTCCCAGCTGCGTGCGCTCGTCGTCGGCTCGTCCGTGGGAGTCGTCCAGGGGTAGGCAACTGCCGCTTGCCGAGGGGAGGATGAGTTGGGCGAGAAGCAGAGGTGCGAGAAGGGTTGGCCGAGAAAATGGAGATGCGGCGCTCGGTGCGGGGAGGTCACGAGAAGAAAATTATGACGGGGAAGGAAATCGCGGAGAGGAGATCGCGAGGGAGAAGTGTGGTCACGAGAGGAAACTATCGGTGCGGCGCGTGAGAAATCGCGAGGAAGGAAAAAGAAAGAAGCATTGCGATCGGGAAACTCAACTTAGGTTTAGGTATTTTAAACTTTAGGTTAATGCCACCTATTAACTCCCTTAAATAGGTTCTACCAAAGCCTATTTATTTTATCCCCGTAAATATCTCTTACAAGCTCCGTTTAATTCCAAAATTTTTTTAAAAAAATCTAAAAATCCTTCAAAAATTCAGAAAATAATTCCGAAGATTATTTTTTCCTAAATTCTGGCCATTAAATTTTGTATTTTAAATTTCAGTATTTAACATTCTCCCCCACTAAAAAAAAAATTTGGTCCCCAAATTTCCTACTCAAATGCATAATGAGTAAGAGATACCACCAGTACTGAAAATATATCTCACGCACCTTAAGTAAACAGGTGGGGGTATTGAGCTCTGATCTTTTCCTCAAGCTCCCAAGTAGCCTCCTCATAGGTGTGGTGACTCCACCCGACTTTAACAAGTCACACAGTCTTGTTCCGTAACTGTCATTCTTTGTGATCCAGAATCCGTACCGGAACCTCTTCGTAAGTAGCATCAGGTTGAATGGAACCTGACACATCTGACAGAATATGTGTAGAGTCTAGCACATACTTCCTCAGCATGGACACATGAAACACATCATGGATACCCACCAAGGACGGTGGTAGTGCTAGGTGGTAAGCGACTGCTCCGATCCTCTCCAAAATCTCGAAAGGCCCAATGTACCTTGGAGCTAACTTACCATCGAGGCCAAATCTCTTCGCCCCTTTCGTGGCTGAAACTCACAGGAATACATGGTCACCAATAGAGAACTCCAGAGGTCTCCATCTCTAATCGACATGACTCTTCTGACGATCCTACGCCTTTGCCATCCTTCGTCTGATAGTACGGACCAACTCTGCCTCATGCTGAGCTCTTTGGGGTCCTAGCAACTGGGCCTCCCTAACCTCCTCCTAGAGGGTGGGTGTACGACACTGTCTACCATACAATGCTTCAAACGGTGCCATTTGGATAGATGAATGATGGTTGTTGTTGTAGGCAATTCCATTAAGGGAAAGTGGTCCTCCCAGCTGCCCCCGAAATCCATAATGATATGCTTCCACTTCCATTCCGGAATCGGAATTTCCTGAAGAATCTCTTCCTTAAACAAATGCAACTCCGGAAACCACTATCCTCCTCGGAGTTAGAGATGGGGAATTATCTTTTCACAAGAGAAGTCTATCTACCATCCAAAATCTACTCCACCACACACTCTGTAAGTGCATGGGAGGCTATAGCGACCAAACTCCCTTGTTACAACCGTTCGTGTTCCAGCTACTCTATAGTAGCTATCCAGTAGCTAGCTAAAATTCCATGAGCATTCCTGCTCCATATATCCACAAATCAAGATAATAACTACCAAAGTCATGTCATGTATATGATAGCCCATCTCGTAGTTCCTCATTTGACGTAAACATGGGATACGTCTCGATCAACTACATCAGAATCGCTCCATTCTCTGAAACAATACATCCGCGTACAATACCCTTCAATCCACATTGGAAGGATTAACTAA
The DNA here is from genome assembly GCA_025175895.1 of Wurfbainia villosa. Taxonomy (NCBI): domain Eukaryota; kingdom Viridiplantae; phylum Streptophyta; class Magnoliopsida; order Zingiberales; family Zingiberaceae; genus Wurfbainia; species Wurfbainia villosa. The sequence goes on along the minus strand of CM045994.1, from coordinate 83,509,827 downwards.
CACTGATGCAAAAGTCAACCATCGTATGAGCCCTAAAAACTAGTTTCACATGCTTCTAACTAAGTAAATTCCATCACCTTCTTGGTCAAACAAGTCTGTGGTATAGTAATGCTAAAAACATTCTATCCACATTTACGGTAATAACCCAAATCATACAAGGAAACCACCATCTACAGTGGCCGAGTGCGCAACTCCAACTACCTCCATCAACAGTGGCCAAGTTACACAATTCCAACAACCACAATTGATCCAATCGTGTCCCGAATACACGATTTCTCAAATCCATGGATGACTAAATCATTAAATAGTCTAACAACAAAATCAAAAGCTCATACAATTCATACCAAGTATGAAATTGTCGTCTCTACACACCTACATCCTCTTTACTCTAGGCTGATGATATATCAATCATCACAATGACAATGATAATTGTATGACACCATGTCACTACAATATCAACACACCAGTCGTATACCAACCCTAGAGTATACACAGGTATCCTTAGCTGATCTAAACAGATCATCTATCCACAATGAAGGATATTCATTTACATCAACTACTACATTCCATCATCGATAATCGATGCATAACCTCAAAGGCCCGTCTCTCTTTTAACAAAGAGTTTCGGATCTTCTCTAGAAGAAATACTGGAACAGATAAATATCCCATCCAACACCTCCTATAATAAGGTAAAACGATCTTTCATCATCTTGACCAGTGTAGGTATACACGCCTTATCCATAACCAAATCACTAATAGTAGGGACTGATATTCTCTGAGGGTTTACTCGACCTTCAAATGGGTGGCTAGCAGGCCAAATCCCTAGCTTCCTAATTCGACATCAGTCGACACCTCTAAAGAGTCCATACTTCTGAAATCATTGTTTGGTTCCGCAAGGTCAATACGTCATCGACCTCGTCCACGACCATGAGTAGGGGAAATTTCACTAGGTAGCATTTCCTACAATGAGTAAGTATCTAACAAGAACATAATGACAACTTCCTATTATATAAGAAAAGTACAGTAACCACTAAAGACAATACTTTTTCTATAGCTCAGAGATATCCTTCAGCTTGCCTGGTCCCAAAACACGAGAACTCCTAAAAATCCAAGGAAAAGAAAATCCTCGAAATACAAAACCCACAAACTAAAATCGCAAACCAATAAAATTGTCATGCCCCGGGGGCATATCCGTCATCCAAATGACAAAGGAGCCCCTTAGTGATAATATTTAAAAATACATGGACCAGATCTGGTAAAAACCTCAAAATAATAATAGAAATATAAGTATTTTATTAACTGCATGCATGCACGACTAAACATAAATCAATTAAAGTAAAATAGTTTTATGACACCAAATCAAATTGCAAAAAAATCCAAAGTGCATAAACAAAATGCAATATCGATAAAGTAAATAAAGCGGTATCTCGACAATGCAGTGGGACAAGCACGGCAAGGGACTCTCTGAGCGACACGAAGGTAGGTCAACAGGATACGTCCTCCATCAGTTAACCTAGAGGATAAGTGAGGAGGCGGTGAGTACAACCACTCAGTGGATGGATAGACAATAGTGCATAATCATAATGCACATAATGGAAGTCAAAGGAAACAAACTAGAGTAACCCAACCCTCAGAGTACTAATATCAGTCTACAACTAACCTGGTCAGCAGTATAACAAATATACCCGCAACATACACAACCACTGCAATCTACAAGTAATGCACATCCAGATACCATGACAAAGCCTCGTGGCTCTCGAGGTAATACAACGGGAACTATCTATGAGCTACCGCGAACGAAACTCATGGGTCAACAATCAATATACTAAGCACTGTCTACGTGCAACTAATGCTACCACGAATGAGACTCATGGGTAGACAAGCAGTAGAAAGACTCAATGTCTACGAGAAATGACATGCTACCACGAATGGGTCTCGTGGACAGACAGCGTATATAGATATCTAGTTATTGACTGCACGCAACAGCATGTTACCACTAATGGGTCGCGTGGGCAGTCAATTATCCTAGGTTGTTAAGCCTAGGGTTATCTAATACATCTAGCATAGAATGTCTATCAAAGTCGATAAAGATCATCGATCTACAATTAAGCCCATTGAGGCGGTCAAGCGAAGGTTTCAACACCTCTAATACGAAATGTTTACCAAAGTCGGTAAAGGTCATTGACTTATAAATAAATACGTCGAGATGGTTAAGTCTAGGTTCCAACCCTTCTAACATGAACAGTTATCAAGGTCAATAAAAAATCATAAGTCCACTAATAAACACATCGAGACGATTAATCATAGGATTTCGTCCCAGCTAACAGGAAATGCCTATCAAGGCCAATAAGGAAAACACATCTACTAACAAGCACGACAAGAGGGTTAAGCCTAAATTATATCATTTCTATCAGTTTAATCATGCATGCTACAACATGCTACCATGAACAGATCTCGTGGGAACTTAAGATGTAAAGTAGCTATCTACCTACAGACATCATACGAATATCACTAACTCCGAACGAATAACGCAAAAGTATAACTTTACGGTAGGTCATCTCAACCATGATTGGGAGGCATGATTGACCACAAATATACAAAGCACCTATAGGGAAACTCTACTGTAAACTTTCTCAACCACGAATGGGTGACATAGTTGCCAGCCGATAGATATGAACAACGTTATATACCCTCTAAAGATTAATCGCATTCTAATCATACGACATCTACTAGTCCGATCACCATATCAACTAAAATAGTAAATGGATAAACATATACCAATAAGCACATCCGGGTTATTAAGCCTAGGGTTCCAACACCTAGGGTTTTACTAATGTTTCATTCCTGAGATCCACTCCTACGGAATAATCTCATCTAAGTTATTCTATCTCTACTAGTCTCAATCATGGTATCCACCGCAATAACACATAACCAAATAAACACATAACAACGATATCTAATAAACGATACCATAGCCATACTAATGGAAATCAATGGCTGAAATTAATTAGGGTATAACTAAAGGGGGTCATGCCAGTACAAAGTCAAGCAATATGCTATAGAGCATCAAGTGCAAATATACCCTAAACCACGTAAGCAACGTAATCATATCATCATGCACTAAATTTAAAGAATTTATCTCTAGAATTTATTCACTTGTTAGCCGTCTGGAGATGTCCTGTTGCAGCCAAGTCCCCAATACGATCTTGTCGATAACACCTCGAAATTCCAAAACATAAAAATCGTCAGAAATCCGTACAAAATCCAAAAATGCATAGGTTGACCTGCCAAATGTGGCGAACTCCGAAAACCCAAAAACCCTTAGGAACTCAAAAACTTAGCTCTGATACCAAATAAATTGTCACGCCTCGGGGAAGTCCCCGCCAGACGAACATAAGGCAGCATCTCCCCTATATGGGTGACAATACGAATCTTGTATATAAGGCACAATGACCCAATATACATCGGTCAACATGACCGGAACATAAACCACACATACATATCCTATATAGGCCTCAGGCCATCAACCAAAGTAAATAAAAAGTCTACAACATCTAGACTTACCTCTTCTACCATCTGAGCAGGAATACACTGTAGGGGATCGATACGGCCGGCTAGAGGGGGGTGAATAGCCCTCGATCGTTGGATGTCGGAATTCGTTCATTCTCGTATGCTCGTCTACAATTGTCGTTAATATACGCAGCGGAATAACAATAATAATGAAACTAACAACAATACACAATCACACAATACAAGATATACGTGGTTCGGAACCAAATGGTTCCTACTCCATGGGCGAGCTCACCGAGCTCTAGTTATGCGCACGACACTAACTAAACTCCTTCTCGACTGCACGTCGGAGGTGGAGAAACCTCTCACAAGCAATTACAACAGTAATATACAAATACAAACAAGAATACAAATACAATACAAAAGAAACACTTTTCATCGATTGCTTTTGATCACTTGTTTGTTGCTTGCTTTGATTGGCTCTTTAAGGACTGGAATGCAGCAGCAATTCCCCTCCAATAGCTCCACAAGAACCATTGCAAAAACCTCCATCTCGAGCTCCTTTTATAACCTGCATCGAGCTATTTTCGCGCCTAGCAATCAAGGCGGTCATTGCCCATCGTAGCCGTTGTCTCACAATGGCGGATCCACGTCGGACAAGTTCCAACGGATCACCTACGATCGATGATGCCCATCACCGATCGGTGACCTAATCAGTCGACCGCCCGATCGGCTACGGAGCGCTCGCTCACGACACTCCATCGATCATTGATCGCCATCCTCGGCGATCGACTCTCGGTCGACATCGATCATTGCAGTCCATGGCATGATCGCCAAGCACAAAACCCTAGCCTTACACAAAACCTCAAACACCAAGTTGTTTGAGCATTCAAACATCAAGTTTGAGCCTCCGACACTCAGTCTTAGCCACTTGGCCAAGTCCACCTTATCCCTCATGGAGTTCCCCACCGAAGCTCTCTTCCCTCGGCCTACGTCCCTCGGATGCGCCAAGCGCACGGCTTCGCAACGCCATCCTTCGCGTCTCATACTCTAGAAGTATGCTTCCCCTTGGGCTCACTCCATTCGCTCCCCGTCCGGCGGTCCCTCGGATGCACCAAGCGCACGGCTTCGCAATGCCATCCTTCACCGACTCAAGGACCCCTAGCCTAGTGAACTTACCAAGTCCTCAAGACTTCCCAAATGCATCAAGCGCACGGCTTCGCAATGCTTTGGACTTTCCCATGCCAAGGCTTCCCCCCTTGGACTTCCACACCAAGCTCCATGCTTGGATTTTCCAAGCCAACCCCATGTTGGACTTTCCCATGACAATCCCATGTCATGAGTTTTGTCCATCATCAAAATACTATCAAGGTACTGCTCGAGTCAAACTCGAGTCAACCTGGGCCGATTGCACCAACAATCTCCCCCTTTTTGATGATTGACAAAACTACCATCTCAAGTCTACCAATTCTCCCATATTGGCAATTCTCATATCCCAATGAGAATTCCAACGAACCCTAATTGGTAACTTGGTAACTTCTCCCCCTTTTTGACACTACATCAAAAAGGTCCTCCCCAAGGGTATGAATGTCTCATATCCCAATGAGATCTTACAATCTCTCCCTTGGAGGAAATACATGCCTACAATCTTTCTAGTGATCCCATATCACTTAAAGAGAGGCAACCCAATTTTCCTCCCATGAGGAAATACACATCCATCTTTCCATGATGGATACCTCCCCCTAGAGGCTTGCTCCCCCTTGATCATTGCACCAACAATGTCCTTGGAGAGTCCCTAAGCCAATAGGAACATTAAACCAAAACAAAAATTAAGGCAAAGTTCAACAATGAACTCTCATCCACCTTAAAATTGATACTCACCCTCAACCCAACTCCTAATCCATATCCAATGGATTTCCACCCTCTCTAATGCTCTCCCAAGCATATCCTAGGGTTAGGAGTGGTTAGAGGACCTTAACCTAGCTGAACATGGGCCTAACCAACAAGATTTACCCGAAATCAACTTGGGCAGTCGACTGAAATTAGAAATCGATCATTTTGCCACCTCATCGATCATTGCCATCCATGGCGTCATTCGATAACTTAATTTGATTTTCAACATTTCAGAAATGGATTTCCAAAATCTATAAGTAAATATACATAAGTTTAAAATTCTTGAAATTTGGTATGTATATTATTTATCATAAACACTATGGGTGAAAAATATTGGAAAATTATTTTACCCATTAAATTAAGAGATTGATACAAAGTCCAAAATTTAAGAAAAGCTTCAATAAAGAGCCCTCTTTGTATCATCCCATTCAATGGTGATAGCTATCAAAAGATAGGCTTCACCACGGTTTTTCAAAATGTTTTCAAAATGTTTTTCAAACCTTTATTTTCTTTTTCCTAAACATCTCACCAATATCTAGATGTGTAAAAACACATACAAGTCAAATTTTTGTGAGATGTGGGTTTTGTTTTGTTTATGTTCTCATGCATATTTCTAGGCAATATTATTTGATTCCCATCAAATCATGCCATAGTCCTTAATTTCATTTTAATTTATGCATGATGATGATTATGGCATAGATATGATATAAGTAAAACCATATGCCAATATCATGATGTCATGGCATGTGAATGAGATCTAGGCATACATGACATCTAAATATAAATCTAAACATGATCATGACATTTTTATAGATAAGAATGAAGATGATGTCATGACATGGCAAGGCAAAAAAATCATGGAAACTAAAATATACTAAGGTATAGAATACCTAAGTGTTAAAATCAATTTGCCATTTCTAGAGATTAAACCAATTTTGCCTTAATGCCATTCATCTCCCTAGTGTGCCAAAAACCCAAAATGGCACACCATGACTTCTATGACCTAATTGTGCCAATTTAAATCATTTTTAACTTCTCAAACCATATTGGCACACCCTAATGTGTCAACTCACAATGGCTAGGTTAACCACCCATCCACTTAGGGTTGACACACCCTAACCCATTTAGCGTGAATCAATCACACTCTTAGGAACCCAATATCTATTGGAGCTCCTTGGGTTAACAAGGTATTCCCTAGGAATAACTTCCCTAGATACCTTTCTAATGACCCTTTTTGGCTTTGAAGCCTTAGTCAAATGGGTCTTACTTGGGCCAACTCTAGAGGTGACTCCTCCATTGACCTTCTTAGTGGCTTTCTTGGTTTTCTTTAAGTCCTTAGCCACTAAGCACACACCATGACTAGTCTTAGGGATGACTTCCCTATTAGCCTTGGTTTTCCTAGACCTAGAAATAGTTCCATAATTAAATGGAACATTATGATAAGTCTTCTTGGGCTTAGGTTTGTGACCCAAACCTTCCTTGCCCTTAGACCGTTTTTGAACCTTAGGTCTTGACTTTTGGGCATTAGACCCTAGAATTGAATTTTCTATGATTCTAAGGGCTTTCTCCATTCTCTCAAGTCTTGACCTCAAGACTTGGTTCTCTAGCTCTAATTTTCCCATTTTTGAATTTTCATTAGGTTTTTGGGAAGGCCTCTTCTTCTTAGGCATGTGCCTAGACTTTTTGGGATTAATACCCAAATTTTCTTCTACTCTCCTAATTGACTCCCTAGGCAAGATATTTCTAGAATTATGAGTCCTAGGTTTGTCTTTAGTCATATGAACATGCTTGGCACCTAAGCAATAAACCTTATTGTTTCTCCTAGCATGCTTTTCATTAACAATAGCAAGAGAGCTAAAATAATTCTTAGCATGCTTTTTAACTCTAGGAATTAAAGGTGCATTAAATAAATTTACCTTAGGGTTAGCTTTAGGAGCTCCCCCTACATGAGTTGCACCTTCTTGCCCTTTCTTCCTCCCCCTAGGGCATTGGCTTCGATAGTGTCCCTTTTGGTTGCATTTAAAGCACACAATGTGCTCTTTGCTCTTGATTTTGGGAACACCGGCATCCTTTGACTTTGGATTGACTTTTGGTGTTGATGCCTTTTCCTTAGCCAATTTAGGGCATTTACTCTTGTAGTGCCCTTTCTCCCTACACTCAAAGTATATTATGTGATTTTTATTTAAAATAACAACACTTGAGTTACCTAGGGAGTTGGTGGAGGCCTCTTCACTTCTTCCGGAGGTAGAAGCTTCATTTTGATCTTGCTCCGGAATTGAAATCCTTTCCTCTCCCTCAATGCTAGAGGTGGAGGTCTCCACCAAGTCATCCACATCTTCAAAAGTGGATGGTGATTCTTCTTCGGCATTCTCCTCTACTTGTGCCGATTGGGAACTTTCTTGAAATTTCATTATCTTCTCCCATAATTCCCTTGCATTCCTATAATCACCCAATCTAGACCAAATAGTCTTAGGTAAAAAATCACTAATCAATTTAATTACCTAGAGATTTGTCTTGAAGTTCTTGATTTGGTCTTGAGTCCACTTTGATTTTTCAATGGGCTTGTTGTGTTTGTCCCTAGGCATCTCAAAACCATTTTCTATAATAATCATATAATCAAAATCTGTTTCGAGATATACCTCCATCCGTTTCTTCCACCAAGCAAAATCTCCATAGAATTTCGGTGGATGGATGAAGTCGGCCATTTGTAGTGCTCTCGCGGCGGTTAGTCCTTGAAGAGCGACCTCGGCTCTGATACCACTTGTAGGGGATCGATACGGTCGGCTAGAGGGGGGTGAATAGCCCTCGATCGTTGGATGTCAGAATTCGTTCGTTCTCGTGTGCTCGTCTACAATTGTCGTTAATATACGCAGCGGAATAACAATAATAATGAAACTAACAACAATACACAATCACACAACACAAGATATACGTGGTTCGGAACCAAATGGTTCCTACTCCACGGGCGAGCTCATCGAGCTCTAGTTATGCGCACGACACTAACTAAACTCCTTCTCGACTACACGTCGGAGGTGGAGAAACCTCTCACAAGCAATTACAACAGTAATATACAAATACAAATACAATACAAAAGAAACACTTTTCACCGATTGCTTTTGATCACTTGTTTGTTGCTTGCTTTGATTTTCTCTTGAAGGACTGGAATGCAGCAACAATTCCCCTCCAATAGCTCCACAAGAACCATTGCAAAAACCTCCATCTCGAGCTCCTTTTATAACCTGCATCGAGTTGTTTTTGCACCTAGCAGTCGACTACCAAAAGGCCCCAGTCGACTGCCCCTGTAGCCGTTGTCTCACAACGGCCAGATCCATGTCAGAAAAGTTCCAACGGATCACCTACCAGTCGACTGATGATGCCCATCGATCGCTACGATCGGGTAATAATCGATCGCCCCGATCGCTCACGGGCGTCTGTGCTCACGACGACCTCCCCATCGATTATTGCCATCCCTCGGCGATCATTCCTGTCGACATTAGTCGATTGCCGTCCATGGCGATCGCGCCATACAAAACCCTAGCCTTACACTCAGAACCCTAGTCGACTTGGACCCGATCGAGCCGGCACCTATGCGGTCGACGTCGGAAAACCTCAAACACAAAGTTGTTTGAGCATCCGACCGTCGGGTAAACCCTCAAACATCATGTTTGAGCCTCCGACACTCAGTCTTAGCCACTTAGCCAAGTCCACCTTATCCCTCATGGAGTTTCCCACTGAAGCTCTCTTCCCTCGGCCTACGTCCCTCGGATGCACCAAGCGCACGGCTTCACAACGCCATCCTTCGCGTCTCATACCCTAGAAGTATGCTTCCCCTTGGGCTCACTCCATTCGCTCCCCGTCCGGCGGTCCCTCGGATGCACCAAGCGCACGGCTTCGCAATGCCATCCTTCACCGACTCAAGGACCCCGAGCCTAGTGAACTTACCAAGTCCTCAAGACTTCCCAAATGCACCAAGCGCACGGCTTCACAATGCTTTGGACTTTCCCATGCCAAGGCTTCCCCCTTGGACTTCCACACCAAGCTCCATGCTTGGATTTTCCATGCCAACCCCATGTTGGACTTTCCCATGACAATCCCATGTCATGAGTTTTGTCCATCATCAAAATACTATCAAGGTACTGCTCGAGTAAAACTCGAGTCAACCTGGGCTGATTGCACCAACATACACAACCAAAATGAATCGAATAAAAAAAATCCATAAGAACATATTCAGTACCACCAATACACAAATCTTACACATATCTTCTAGTCAATATAACAAAACCATAAGACCCAAAAACAAAACCATTACGATGAGGGGGATTGGCAGCTAAACTCTCCTGATAGTGTCAACCTAAAATAGATGTAAAGCAATGGGGTAAATTCAACGAACTCAGCGGGTATCATGTCGACATGCATAGTAAGATATATCTAACAATAATAATAATGTCAGTACAGTCTCCTGATCAATAATAGGAAATACAAGGAAAAAATGCGGAAAGACTGTAGTTACCTGAATCTCCTATCCTAACAGAGGAGTGTGAGCCATATTAGCATAAACAAGGTCATCAGACCAAATACATGATGTATCCTGTATGCATGTCAATCATATGCAACAACCAAGGCAGCAACCAAAATGCAGCAAACAAAAAAAAATGTCATCCATGCAATATGCATGCGATGCAAATGACATGGTCACCCCTGACGCCAGTCAGCCGGCTCACACGCGATGGTGAAGCTGAGTGGGTAGGACTATGACAACTGTGCACTCTGCCATCACTGCTCCTGAGTGACCGAGTGGACAGGATGCTGTCGGAGTACACCTATCCTCCTACCACAAACAGAGTGAGGGAGCAAAGCTCTCATCTCCCGGTGTCGTAGACCAGAGGAGGGATCCCTACCTGCTACCACGCTACCTCACCGCTACCCATGAGCGGACCAGCAGAGCCTGACAGAGCTATTGTACACACCCTCCTGATATACCACTAACCCATGAGTGGTTGTATGTGCAGATCATGTAACTGGCTGCACGCTCAACTACAAATGAACCACTGACCAGCCAGCATGCAATCATGCAAGATGGTGCATGACACTAAAAGCATATAACACCAACTAATATACGTCTCTAAATAATATCTACAAAAAGAATAATGAGTACATATCAATGACCTAGGTATACAGGGAAAGTATATCTAAAAGCTAATCAAGTGCATGTCACAACTCCCAAAATAAGTACACATGGCAAGTATCAAGATAATATCGACTAAGATAGAAATGCATGCATCAAGTATGGTACAGTGACATACAAGGGCAGATAGGACATAAAAATTACTGCGAGCTATAGCCAACTAAGCATATCAACATGACAATATCTAAAAGATAAGACAAAGTACCCGCCTGCTATGAAACTCGTGATAACTATCTTCACGCCTGCTGACCTATCTCGTATCCACGACCTGCATACAACATAACTATTGTTAAGTACTAAGATGCGATCTACCGTCCAATCGAATCCTAAGCCGATTTCATACATAAACCAATTAACCCAAATGCTTAATAAAATCCCGGTCACATCCCACCTAATATAACTGTCGTTTCATCTAATTAATCAAATATGATTTTACAACCCATATTATCATGTGTACTATATCCAAACAGAATCGTACAACCTATTCTATTCACTGAAACAACCCAAACGAGTCCTCTCCTCTCACTCACAGCCAACATAGCCTATCACAACTCCTTCCCAGCTCACCTTCACTGCCTTTCACAGCTCATTCGCAGCCAACCGCAACACTCATAACGATCCACAGAAGATATAGGGAATCTAACTGAACCCTAGATGAACCACACACCTCAACTAAGTCTTCGTTACTCACCACAGTCGGCACCTCACCCTCACAGTCGACACAATCGACCATCCTCAACTCACAAAATCCCAATTCTACATTAGGAACCACAAAATCTAGTAATTACTGCTAAGAGATAGATGATCGAATAAGCTTACTAGTCGTTGGACTCCACCGACATCCACCTTCCTCCTATCCCAATTCCTCGATTCACTGGCTCGAAACCCCTTCCCAAAATCACAGACTTAACCAAATGAAGGAAACCACGGCTAGGGCTTTGATCTTCATCCATGGAAATAAAATAGCTGGTTCTTACCTTGCTCCGGCACCCACCGACAGAGATCGCAACCTCCGGTCAAACCCGCTGCAAACACTGCCTAGCCGCTACCAGCCACCATCTGCTCCGGTAGAGACCTCGGCCCCTGATCTGAACCAGGTGTAGATGCCACCGACGAAACTCCCAGCTGCATCCGCTCACCGTCGGCTCGTCCGTTGGAGTCGTCCAGGGGTAGCCGACCGTCGCTTGCTGAGGGGAGGACGAGTTGGGCGAGAAGCAGAGGTGCGAGGAGGGTTGGCCAAGAAAATGGAGATGCGGCGCTTGGTGCGGGGAGGTCATGAGAAGAAAATCGCGAGGGGGAAGGAAATCGCAGAGAGGAGATCGCGAGGGAGAAGTGTGGTCGCAAGAGGAAACCGCCGGTGCGGTGCATGAGAAACCGCAAGGAAGGAAAAAGAAAGAAGCGTCGCGATCAGGAAACTCAACTTAGGTTTAGGTATTTTAAACATTAGGTTAATGCCACCTATTAACTCCCTTAAATAGGTTCTACCAAAGCCTATTTATTTTATCCCCGTAAATATCTCTTACAAGCTTCGTTTAATTCCAGAAAAATTTTAATAAAAAATTCTAAAATTCTCCAAAAATCTAGAAAATAATTCCAAATATTATTTTTTTCCTAAATTCTGGCCATTAAATTTTGTATTTTAAATTTTAGTATTTAACAGGGAGTATTGTATTAAATTTCGCCAGGAGGTACAAGATGTTGATAGACACCGACAAGAACGCCTGAAGCCCTTGATGCAAGCCACATTTAGGGATGGCTTCAATGAGGCAGTTAGACAATACATTGATCAAGGATTCCCTTCGACACATCAACCAGCTCCTTTTCTGAATTGGAAGATTGGCTTTAACCGCTATCCCCCTGACCACTTTAGGCTTTAATTTGTCTGTTTTCCTTCTCCTTCTTGTAGTGGTGAACAATTATTGATTTTGATGGACATGGGACAATATTTGAATTGCACTATCTCTTGATGACTTCTCCATGATGTTCTTTGATTTCTCCTTTCCCGAATTGAGAAATTATTTTCATTAAACATCACCTTTTTAAAACTGTGATTTCCTAACTTTTCCTCTCTTGATAAGTGTGAACAACTACTAGCTGCAATGATATGAAACTATGCTTGAGTTGCAACCCTTCCTTTTTGAGATTAATAGCAAACATGTAACATATAACTCCTCTCCTTAATATCTCTCGGTTACATGGCATGGAAATATTTTAAATGCACAACATTCCAGGGTCAAGGTAGCTTCTTACCTTCGCCATCTTTCAAATAATATACCGATCCAGCAACTCGGCGAATAACAGTATAAGATCTTTTCCAATTAGGACCTAACTTTTTAGGATCTTCAGCAGGGTTGATTTTACACAAAACTAGGTCACCTTCTCGAAACCTCTTTAGCACTACCCTTCTGTTAAAGGTTTACTGTATTCTTTGCTTGTAGGCTTCAGTCCGTACTTGAGCTTTCTCCCACCTTTCCTCCAATAAATCTAACTCAGTTCTTCTGCTTCAATTCGAGCACTACCAGAATGGCTTCCACCAGGATAACTGCCTCAACTCCATACACCAGGCTGAATGGGGTTTCTCTAGTGGATGTTTTGGGGGTAGTTCGGTAGGCCCATAATATCCTGGGCAACTCATCCACCCAATTTCCTCGCTTGGCACCCAACTTGGTTTTTAACCCTTGAATGAGAATTCTGTTAATACCTCTACTTGACCATTAGCTTGAGAATGGGCTACTGAGGTGAAGGTTTGTTGAATATTGAGACTTTGACACCATTCCCTAATCTTTCGACCCTAGAATTGATGCCCGTTGTCGTTGACCAACCTTCGGGCAACTCCGTATCGGCAGATGATATTCTTCCACAGGAACTGTATCACCGCATTTTCTATAATCTTGGTTAAAGGTTCATCTTCCACCCATTTGGAAAAGTAATCCACTGACACTAACAAGAACTTCTTCTATAGAGGGGTTGGAGGCATCGGGCCAACTATGTCCATTTCCCATTGATCGAAGGGACAAGAAGCCACCACTGCCTTCATCAATTCGGCGTGTCGTTACGACGTTTGACAAGCTAGACAAGTTTGCACCAAGCGTGTTGCATCTTGATGAAGAGTGGGCCAAAAGAATCCAACTAACAGTACTTTCCGAGTTAATTCCCTTCCTCCCAAGTGATTATTGCAGCATCCTTCATGTATTTCTCTAAGCACCCACTCGACATCCTCTTTCCCAAGACATTTCAGTAAAGGTTGACCAAAATATATTTTGTGCAGAGTTCCATCAATAATTACAAACCGTTTCACTCTTCTCAATAGAGTCTTTGCCCCACTTTCGGCGGGAATATTTCCATGCTGCAAATAAGCCATGATATCGGTTCTCTAATCGGGTGCACAATCACTTCCTTGCACCACGTCCTCCACATTACACACCACCAAGGAACCAGGAACTTCTATACAAATAGAGTCCTTAAGCTTCCCTCCTTCTAAAGTACTAGCCAATCGAGCCAACTCATCTACCTTTTGATTTTCCTCTCTCGGGATTTACTGTAAGATTACCTCCTGAAACTGAATCTTTCCTTTTTCAAAAGATGCAAAGTATTTTTGTAACCTATATTCTCTAATGGCAAAAGCACCCTGGAGTTGTGACACGGCCAATTGAGAATCTGAGTGAATTATGACTGAAACAACCCCCACTGCCCTAGCTGCCTGTAATCTAGCCAAAATAGCTTCATACTCTGCCTCATTGTTGGATGCCTTATATCCCAAACAAATGGCTATCTGAGTTTTAATCTAAAGGAGATATAAGTACCACTCCGACTCCACTTCCTCGGACCCCAGAAGATCCGTCCACAAAAATGTTCCAAGCACCCTTTCCCTTTTCTTCTTTTGCTGAACTGTTCTCCATGCCCATCGGCATTTCTTGATTAGGAAATCATTGATGGTAGTTCGGGGATGAAAATGGATATCATATTCACTTAGTTCCACAACCCACTTGGCTAACCTCCCTGAAAAATTGAGTTTAGTGACCACCCGACATAACTCACTATTGGTCAACACATTCACCGGATGAGCCAAGAAATAAGGCCTTAACTTACAATCCATTAAGATCAAAATGTATGCCAACTTTTCTAACTCAGTGTACCACAATTCTACCCCTTTCAATATGTGGTGGTGTAATAGATGGTTGTTGTTGAGAACACAGAGGATCGTAATGTTCCGAGAGAGGGGAGTGAATCTCAAAATTTATAAGTTTTCTTTAGAAATTAAAACTTATTTTATCTTTTTCTTTAGAAACAAAAGAGTATGCAGTGGAATTAAATAAATAAGAAGACAAGTAATTTACTCGATTCACAACTCTAGCCGGGTTGCTACTCCAAGGCCCATAGCTCTCCGAGAGCTACCTTGATGGGCAATGCACTATAAGGCCCTTCGACTCGAGAACTCTCGACTTCAGAGGGATTCACTTTTTTTACAATGATTAAGAGATAGGTAACACACTACCTTCTCTTTGAAATGAAGTACATAAAATGAAATAAAATAAATAGACTGTACCGACACTTTAGTAGCTATTTAATTAGGGCACGGAGTGTCAGAGTTGCGTCGTTGTAATGGGATGTAGCTTTTGTGGACAAAGAACAATTGTAACAACACTTGGACGTAGTAGATGTATTATATTCGAAGCTGGTCGTGCATTTCTTTTATAAGTCATTTTCAATCGACTGGAATGCCCTTCAGTCGACTCCACATCAGCCCGTTGATATGGTGCTTCGGCCTTCCTAGTCGACTGGATATGTTCCAGTCGACTCCAGGTCACTTGGCTCCGCATCGGGAAGTTTGCCTTTCCAATCGACTGGACCTCCCCAGTCGACTGAAAGTCTTTCCGTCTGGGCTGCCAGATCTTCGATCGATCACCAAATAATCTTGCCAACTAGGTATCCAGTTGATTAGGCCATACTCAGTCGACTGGACTTAAGTCAACTAGAATCCTTTCAATCGACTCTTCCCTGCAAAATGAGATTAGCAAATACAAACAGTATAAAATACAAAAGTAGTAGTAATACTGCTCGATCTCGACTTCTTAGTCCCACGCGGACTATCTGTCGGATCGATGCCTAGCTTTGTCCCCCTACAGAGGACTTAGCCTCACCTCTTCACTCGAGGCTTACCTGCTGGTTGTCCTGCTGGACTTACCATACTTGACATCCGATCTGACCTACCAAGGCTTCGTGCACCGTCTCTGGCCTCTTCATGTCGATTGTCCAATCTTTTGACCCAACTAGTCTTCATGGCAGATGTTCGGTCTCCTGACCCACCTGGACTTCTTGCTTGATGTCTAGTTCTCCTGATTTGTCAAGTCTTCTGCCTATTATCCGATCAACATGACCTACTAGGACTTTCCATACTTTACCTAGTATTCGATCTGCCTGACCTACTAGGACTTTCTGTTAAGCATGTACACTTAACACATATATCAAACCACAAGTAATTCCTAGTTTTAACTATGGTTCATACATCAAAACTAAGGAGTGCTACTTTCTGTACCAACAATCTCCCTCTTTTTGATGTATGACAACACATCAATTAAAGTTAGGAGAATCAATTTGCAATATTCAAATTTAACATATATCTGGAATGCATTGAGCTAAAAATGTATAACGTTTAAATGTATGAGATGCTCATATGCATGAAAAACTTTCTTTACTTTAATTTTTCTAACTTTAAACATTTTCTCTCCCCCTTTGGCATACATTAAAAGCATTAATAAACACCAAATGCCACAATTTAAAGATGAGGTTTAAAAGTATAATGACTAAAAATTATAATACTTACCTGACAAGCTTCATAAGTATTTCAAAAATTCTTAAGCTTTTCAAAGTACTTAATCTTTCAAAAGACTAATTTTTCAAACCATACTTATAAAATTTTTCTTCTTGATTCAATGTTTTCTGAAAACTCTATTCTAGAAAATTATTTATCAATACTCCCCCTAAATTCATGCAATAACAATCTTATTTAAAAATACACTCTCCCCTTTATCTATGGGTTTCAAAAAGTACTTAACCTTTAAAATTTTTAAATCAAAACTTTTAACATTTTCAAAATTTTAACGAATTTATGAAAATATCCAAAAGTCAAAGTTTTCAAATCTTTCAAAACTCCCCCTCAATAAAAATATTTTTGAAATTTTCAATTTTCTAAACTCCCCCTCAATATTTTGAAATTTTCAAAATTCTCAATATTTCAATTTTCTTAATTTTCAACATTTGCTCTAAAATTAAGTTAAGATAATGCAAATGAGATAGAAAAATGTCCAAGTATGAATTCCTAAGCATTATTTTTATACTTAAAATACACATCTAAAAATTGTCCATAAAGTAAATTTCCAATTCTTTAGTAGCTTAAGTGATATAGAATTATCATTAAGCTTTGAATTATAGTTAGTTACCGAAGTGATTGATTTGCTTTTTAAACCCCATGTTGTTTCATGTCGATGCACTAAATCTACATCTGGAACCTGGGATGCAATCCTAACATCTCACGTCCATCTTCGTGGCTCAATACACAAATAGGTAATCCTAGGTGTTTGTGAGATGTAAAGGCTTATCTAGGTCTATAGGATCATGAAATCTAAAATGACCTAGGCTAGATTAATTTTTAATTTTCCTTTAAGAAAATAATATTACTTGACAAAATAGATTTTGAATCAAAGCATCCTAGTCTACTAAGCATAATCCAAGTTGTCTTCTAAGCATACTAAACTCAGCCTCTGGAAGTGGTTTAGTGAAGATGTCAGCAAGATTAGACTTGGACTCAACATAGTTGATTTCAATACTACCCTTTGCCACATGATCTCTCACAAAATGATGTTTAACATCAATATATTTAGTATGTGAGTGATGGATTGGATTTTTAGTTAAGTTTATTGAACTTATGTTATCAACTAATGTTTTGACCTTTTTGTAATCTAATTCAAAATCTTTAAGTGTATGCATCATTCATAATAATTGTGCCACACATTCACCTAATGCTATATATTCGGCTTCAGTTGTGGAAAGAGCAACAAAATGTTGCTTCCTACTGAACCAGCTTACTAAACATGATCCTAAGAGTTGACATCCTCTACTTGTACTTTTTCTATCCAGTTTGTACCCCGTATAGTCTGAGTCAGAGTATACTACGAACTCAATGTTATTAGATCTTGGGTACCACATACCTACATTAATTGTTCCTTTAATGTATCTTAGGATTCTTTTGACATGTGTTAAATGTGATTCCTTAGCACAAGTCTGGTATCTAGCACACATACTTACTGCAAATAGTATATCAGATCTACTTGCAGCTAAGTATAGTAAACTACCTATGACACTTATATAATACTTTAGATCTACAGATTTTCCTTCTTTGTCATCATTTATATGCCATGGGTGTTTTTATGTCTTTTGCATTTTCCATTCCAAATTTTTTAATCAACTCTCTTGCATATTTATTTTGATAAATATAGTTACCGTCTCTTGTTTGTTTTATTTGTAAACCTAAGAAAAAATTTAATTCACCTACTAGACTCATTTTGAATTCTTGTTCCATTAAGTTTATAAATTCTTTCAAGAAATTTGAATTTGTTGATCCAAATACCATATCATCTACATATATTTGAGCAATAAAAATATCTAGGTTCAATGTTTTTACGAAGAGAGTTGAATCAATTTGACCTTGTCTAAGGCCTTTTGAGATTAAGTATGAAGATAGTCTCTAATACCAGGCTCTAGGAGCTTGTTTTAATCCATACAAGGTATTTTTTAATTTGTATACATGGTTAGGCTATTCTAAGCTCTCAAAATCTGGAGGTTGACTTACGTATACTTCTTCTTTTATTACTCCATTTAAAAAAGTAGATTTAACATCCATTTGGTATAACTTGAATCCTTTGTGTGATGCATAAGCTAGAAACATTCTAATTGACTCAAGCCTAGCTACCGGGGTATAAGTTTCATCATAGTCTAAACCTTCTACTTGACAAAACCCTTTAGCTACTAATCGAACTTTATTCCTTATGATTTCTCCTTGATCATTTAATTTATTTATAAATACCCATTTAGTGTCTATAATTGATTTATTTGTTGGTGGAGGTACTAAGTCCCACACTTCATTTCTATCGAATTGCGCTAGTTCTTCTTGCATAGCTATTATCCAATCAATATCAGGGAAGGCCTCATTTATTGACTTTGGTTCTATCTTTGATATTAATGTGATTTGACTTAGGTTTTTTAAAGTCGATCTAGTTTGAACCCCTAGAGTTGGATTTCCTAATACTTGTTCAAGTAGATGGTTTGGATTAATTCTAAGTGTCTTTAAGTTGTCTTGATACTGGGTTTGTTTTTCTTCATCATGTATAATTTCATTTACCCCATCTTGATTAATTTTTAGTGTGTTTATTTGACCATTTGTAATTTCTTCTTCATCAAACTTTACATTAGTTGTTTCTTTAATTTTTAGAGTTTTCTTATTATAAATCCTATAGGCCCTACTAGTGGTTGAATATCCAAGAAACATTCCTTCGTCGGTTTCTGAAGAAAACTTTCCAAGATAATCTTTTGTATTCAAAATGAATACTTTACATCCAAATACTATTAAATATTTTATTGTAGGTATTTTATTATTAAAAATTTCATAAGATGTTTATTAAGCAATTTATTAATTATTACTCTATTTTGCACATAACATGCAATGTTTATAGCTTCGGCCCATAAGTAGCTAGGTAAATTATATTCATTTAACATAGACTAAGCAGCTTCTTGTAGAGTTCTATTTTTTATTTCTATAATTCCATTTTGTTGAGGTCTTCTAGGACATGAATACTCCTGGTGATATCCATTTTCTTGACACATTGTTGTAAATTTTTTATTTTTAAACTCACCTCCATTATCACTTCTTATTCTTTTTATCTTAAGATCTTTTTCATTTTCTATTTGTTTACTAAAGTTTTTAAATACTTCAAATGTTTCATCTTTTTGTTTTAGGAATTTTACCCATGTAGACCTAGAGTAATCATATATTATTACTAAACAGTATAAATTTCCACTTAGTGATTTTATCCCATGTGAATCGAACAAGTTTAAGTGAATTAATTCAAGTATTGATCTTGTTCGATTTTGATTAGTTAATTTATGTTGGGACTTGTTTTTTTTCCTTGTTGGCAAGCGTTACAAATTTTACTTCCAATATTTTTAAGTTTAGGCAAACCTCTAACTAAGTTAGTTTCACTTAACTTCGTTATATTCCTAAAGTTGATGTGAGCAAGTCATCTATACCACAACCAACTTTACTCTTGCTGTGTCAAATGACACTTAATTGAGGATCTTTCAAAATTTATTGAATATATATTTTTAATCTTAACTCCTTTTAGTGATATTTTTGAGTTTTCATTATTGTTAATCAAGCATTCATTTGATAGAAGTTTTACTTCATAACCAGCATTACATAACTGACTTATACTAAGCAAATTGAATTTGAAATTCTCTACAAGCAAAACTTTTTATATAATAAAATTTGATTCTAATTCAATGTTACCTGATCCAATTACCTTAAGTTTGTCATTGTTTCCAAAGGCAACCAAACCTAGATTCTTGAAGCTTAATTCTGAGAATTTTTTACTATCTCCAGTCATATGTCTGCAACAACCACTATCCAGAATCCATTGGTCCATTCTAGAGTCCTACATGAATTAAAAATTCTTAAGATAATTCACACTTTGAAAAAGATGAATTATCTTGAATTGATTTTATTGAGTTGATTAAGTCAATTTGATTAGGTTAGTTGATTAAATTTATTTGTTGAGTTAAATTAAGTAAAGGTGTAAATTTGTTAAGTTTAGTTAAGTTGTGTAAATTTGTTAAGTTTAATTGTATTTAGTTAAACTATTTAAACTTGATTAAGTTCTAATTCATCTCACCCGAGCTGAGTTTTCAATACACGTTAATCCTTATGGGTTTTGTGAGATGAGAATTTATTTTATCTTAATTTTAAAATGAAATTTCAAAGTTTTAAAACTTGTGTTAGATTCAAGTTTAGCTTAAGCTAATCAAGTGGGTTTTTTCTAGCATTGACTTCCAAGTCGTGGCGAGGCATATGGCCTTCTTAGATATCGGATGGACCACTTCCTAGACAAAGTCAATGAAGGAATCAAGTACTTAACTCACTTTGGACTAATCTTTGGTCTAACTAGTTAAAGACTTAGTGAGTTAGCTTTGGTCAGTTCCAATTGCCTTAGTGTATCAGGTTGTGGTGAGGCATATGACCTTCTTGGATATCGGATGGACCACTTCCTAGACATGCGCTCCGAAGAGCTTCCCTAACTTACTATCAGTTCACTTCGTCTTAGTACTAGGTTGTTCAAGTTAAACTACTTTATTTTCTATCTAGTTCATTCTAAATTAAGCAAGTAAAGTAAACTAAGACATGCAAGAGTTTAACTAAATAAAGAAACAAGCAAGGTATTTGCTCCCCCTAAGTGATAACTTGGTTGAGTTTTGTTCACTAAGTGAACTTGACTCTTGGGAACCCAAAATTGATTTGGTCCAACTTGGTTAACTAAGCTAGACTTAGGAACCGATGCTTGGACTCGATTCTTAGCATTTCGGCTAAGTAATGACATGTATGATTTATATGAGGATTTAGCTTTGTGTCCGAGTTCGGACTTGTTGTACACCGCTCGCTAAGATCCAAGCATCATGTTTAGATACTTGGAGCCCGAAGTGAACCTTTCCAACATTCCGGTAAGATCTCCTACTTGCCTTTTTAGGACCGAGTTCTCTTCCTCAAGTTTTACAACTTGAGTTGAGTCTCTATCCTCAATTTGGCAAGTTGAAGTCTTCAAGTTTATTTGATCCTTAAGTACTTGAACTTCCTTAAGGAGTGAGTCTACTCAATTCTCATATTTAGATAATTTCCTTTCTAGGCATGCAATTATGTTGTAAAGTTTATCTTCTAAAGGAGAAGTTACCTCATCTAGTCCTTTGGAAATGGATGCAGATCTGTGGCTTTTCTCGGACTCGGACTTGAACTCGGAACTTGATTCAGCTCTGGAGCTTGATTTGGCCATGAATGCCACAAAGCTTCTCTTTGTCTCTTCTACGTCCGACTCTTCCAAAGATGATTCGTCCCAAGTTGCCTTAAGTACTTTCTTCTTCTTTTCCTTTTTAGTTTTTTCTTCCTTTTTTAGATTTGCGCATTCAGACTTGTATTGTCCTTTTCCATTGCACTCGTAACACGTTACTTTCGATCTGGGTCTCGGTTTCTTCAGTTAAACATTTTACGAACCGTGTTTATGATTTCCTCTTCTCCGTTTAGGTCCAACTCCGACTCATCTTCGAATTCAATTATTGTTTTTCTTTCCTTTTTAGTCGAACCTGCCACTAAAGCAAAATCGTTCTCGGTTTGACCCGAGTTAGCTTGTTCGTGTAGTTCGAGTTCGCAAAATAGTTAGTCTAATCTAATTAAGGAAAGATCCCTAGAGACCTTATAGGCATCGACGATGGATGTCAATAAGGCGTTCCTCGGGAATGCCTTAAGTGTATACCTAATTACATCCCTATTTTCTATTTGATTTCCTATTAAATGAAGTCCATTTAATATATCTTTTATTCTAGTGTGGAGTTGACTAGCATTTTCATTTTCATTCATTTTAAAATTAAAAAGTTTGTTAAGTAACATATATCATTTAGCTATTCTAGTATCATTAGTGCCTTCGTTTAGTTCAATTAGCTTATCCCAAAGTTCCTTTGAATTTTTGAAGGGACCAACTCTCTTGAGCTCTTCTTTGATAAGTCCGCATTGCAAGGTGTTAAGAGCCTTGTAATCAACTTGAGCTCATTTCCTTACGTCTGTAGTCCATTTCTCTAATTCTAACAACTCACCCGAGTCATCTACCGGAGAGACGAAACCTTTCCTAATTGAAAACCATACCTCGAGATCAGTTTTCAGGTAGCACTCCATTCACCTCTTCCAAGAAGAAAAATTCTCTCCGTTAAAGAGAGGAGGGCGAACGGTGTTATACCCTTCTAAGTGCGACATTACTAGTAAATTTTTGTTAATAAATTTTTATTAATTAAACTAAAATTTAGAATTAATCCTAGAGTTATTCAAATTAAGAAATATTGTATTGTGCAAAAAGAATAAATTTATACTAAAGCAAGACAAATGTTAAAAATTTATTCTAATGCAAAAATTATTCTAATACAAAATGCTAAAAACTAAAGAAAATTCCTAATGCTCTCATTGGTGATTGGACCAAAATCAGAGTGTCCCTGCTCTGATATCAATTGTAGGATCGAAGTTATCCAAGAGAGGGGGGTGAATCTCGAAATATAAAATTTTCTTTTAAAAACTTATTTTATCTTTTAAGAAATTAAAAGTTATTGCAGTGGAAATTAAATAGACAAGTCTTTTACTTGGTTCACAACCTGAGTCGGGTTGCTACTCCAAGGCTCGTAGCTCTCTGAGAGCTACCTCGATGAGAAATTCACTAAAAGGGCCCTCCAACTCGAGAACACTCGACTTTGAAGGGGTTCACTTTTTACAAAAGATAATGAGAGAGGTAACAAGCTACCTTCTCTTAAATTAAAGTACAAAAGTGAAAGTAAAGCACAATACAAAGTATACCGACACTTGTAGCTTTTGAAATAGAGATCGGAGTGTCGGAGTTGTGTCGTTGCAGCGTGATGAAGCTCTTGCAGATGAGAAACACATGAGACAAAACTTAGACGTAGTAGATGAGTTATTTTCGAAGCTGGTCATGCATTTCTTTTATAAGCAATCTCCAGTCGACTGGAATGCCCTCCAGTCGACTCCACATCAGCCCGTCGATATGGTACTTCGGACTTCCTAGTCGACTGGACATGTTCCAGTTGACTCCAGGTCACCTGACTCCCCATCGAGAAGTTTTCCTTTCCAGTCGACTGGACCTTCCCAATCGACTGAAACTCTTTCCATCTGGGCTTCCAGATCTTCGATCGATCACCAGCTAATCTTACTAACTGTGTATCAAGTCGACTGGACCGTACTTAGTCGACTGTACTTCAATCGACGTGTATCCTTTCAGTCAACTGTTCCCTCCAAAACGAGATTAGAAAAAGCAAACAATATAAAATACAATAGCAATAGCTGGGTTGCTACTCCAAGGCCCGTAGCTCTCTGAGAGCTACCTCGATTGGCAATGCACTATAAGGCCCTTCGACTCGAGAACTCTCGACTTCGGAGGGATTCGCTTTTTTTACAATGATTAAGAGATAGGTAATGTTGGGAATTGACCGTCGCTAGAGGGAGGGTGAATAGCGTGTACGTTGCTTAATGGATTTTGATTGCGTTCGTCTCTACAATTCGATTAGCACAGCAAAAATACGAAATACAATATGAATATAGAGACAAATACATAATCATAACACAAAATACACAACGATATATGTGGTTCGGAACCTTAGGGTTCCTACTCCACGGGGCGAGCTCAACGAGCTCTAGTAATGACAACACCACTAATAAAACTCCTTCTCGATAACAAGTTAGAGGTAGAGAAACCTCGTACAAAGATTACAACAGTAATACAATGAATTACAACAAGAAAAACTAAGCAATACACAAAACAAGTAAAGAACACTTTACACAAGAACTTTGAATTTCTTGCTTGTTGCTTGCTTTGGATTGACCTTGAAGGTCTGGAATGCAACAACAATTCCCCTCCAAAATCGCCACAAAAATCACTACTCAAATCCTCCACGAGCTTCTCCTTTTATGCCAGCATCAGGCTGGATTCTCACCTAGCAGTCGACTGCTATAAGGCCCTAATCGACTGCCAATAGTACCGTTGTTAAACAATGGCTTGATCCACGCTGAAAAAGTTCCAACGGATACACTGGCAGTCGACTGCCATTACCCAGCAGTCGACTGCCAGGGTCGTAGCCGACTGACCAGTCGGCTACCGAGCATTCTGCTCCCGCAACCCTGACCAACAGTCGACTGTCATCCATGACAGTCGACTGCTCAAGCCATCAGTCGACTGCCCAATGCTGACAGTCGACTACCAGACAATTTCCTGTAGTCGAACACCAGTCGACTCTGATCAGTTCGACTTACCATAATACCAATCGACTGTCAAGAGTTGACTCGGCTGTCAAGTGTCAAGACACTTGACCAATCGACTGGTCCAAGCCCAGTCGACTGATAACCTCAAACATAAGGTTTAATCTCAAGTATGATGCCCTCATACTTGCTAGACCACCCTTAGCCTAGACCTAAGCCTTCTATCCACCTCCGTCAGCCTCACGCCTATCGGATCCCTCTAAGTCATCTATGACTTGTTCATCCATACACTAGCCTTCAGGTGCTTCTATCGGCTATTGTCATGTTAAGCTGGTATACACTGTCAAGGCACATTTGGGCTTATGCTGCCAAGACACACGCTTGGACTTTATGTCACCAAACCATTGAACTTATGCTTCCAAGACTCTACCCTTGGACTTTACGCCATCAATATCACCCTTTGGACTTTCCTTGCCAACCCATGTTAGACTTTCCATTTTCCAAGACTCAAGCTTGGACTTTCCCTTGCCAAGACCTTTGCTTGGACTTTCCATGCCAACCCATGATGGACTTTCCAATTGCCAAGACTCAAGCTTGGACTTTCCCTTTGCCAAGACCCATGCTTGGACTTTCCATGCCAACCCATGTTGGACTTTCCAATTGCCAAGACTCAAGATTGGACTTTCCCATGACAATCACATTGTCATACATTTTGTCGAACATCAATGTCAAACATCAAAATACTACTCGAGTCAAACTCGAGTCCGATCAATCGTGACCTGAGTCGATTGCACCAACAATCTCCCCCTTTTTGATCTTTGACAAAAGAACCAACATCTTTGAGTTAGAACACTAACTCAATCCAATCCTTCCAATTTTCCAAATTGGGAATCCCAAGTTCTCCCCCTTTTTGACATACATCAAAAATGTTCTCCCCAAGGGTGTCAATGTCTCATATTCCAATAAGATCTTACAATCTCCCCCTTGTCAAAAAACACCTAGGATGCCTTCACTCTTCCTAGTCTCATATCACTAAAGAGAGGCAATCCTCAAACTTTCCCCTTTTCTAAATTGGGCATCTTACATTCTCAAAAAATTCTCCCCCTTATGAGGAAGAAGACATGCATCATCTCATGATGGATACCTCCGCCTAAAGGCTTGTTCCCCCTTGACCATTGCACCAATTGTAGGGAGTTGCTTCGGAGGATCATTGGCTCCCATGTCCCCGGATTAAAATTTTCACTAATGAAAGAATTAATCCGGATGGGATGAGTTTCCTTAGCACAACCAATTCGTCATCGTGCTAACAACTTGAGTGATCACTTGAACAAACTAGTTGTTCAAGCAACACAACTCTTCTAGTTGGTTAGCGGAAGACGATAGACGGATCGCCGGTTTTTGTGTTTGTCTTCGGGGTCCATGATTATACAAAATATATACTAATGCACACTTGTATAATCAACACATAAAAGAACATGCTAAGATCAGAATATAAAGTTGTAAAACTTTTATACCTTACGATCTTCTACCGTATGTCCTATCCTCCTCGTGGACGACGTGTGGGCAAAGATCCTCCACGAGTAGAAGCCTTCTAGATCGCGTTCTTCCCTTCCTTGTTCGCTGCGAACAAAGATAAGAACAAAACAAAAAACTCCTCCTTTCTAGAACCGGCCACCAATCAAAAGAACTCGATGTAACCGCCAGCCAAGGAGTGAATGGATGAGCGCCGGCCAACTTGTTGCAATGTTGCCGTCGGCCACCTAGAGGTTGGAGAAGCACCGGCCACCAAGGAGTTGGAGAAGCGCCGACCACCTAGGAGCAAAAGAGGAGGAAGAGAGGAGCACCGGCAATGGATGAGAAGAGGATGAGGGGCGCCGGCCAAAAACCTAGGGAGAACCAAGCTTGCCGCCCACTTCTAGCCGCCCAAAACCCTAGCTCCTCTAGGGTTTGTTGCCGCCCACTTTGAGATGAGCAAAACCCTAATTTCCAATTTTGAACCAAATCCCATTGCCGCCCAACCTAAGCCCTCTATTTATAGAATTGGGCTTAAGCCTCCTTTAATCTCCACCGTCGGATCTAGGGATTTAATCTCCACCGTCGGATCTAGGATTTTATCCCAACCGTCGGATCTAGGATTTCATCCCAACCGTTGGATCTAGGGTTTCATCCCAACCGTCGGATCTAGGGATTTAATCCCAACCGTCGATTCTAGGGTTTCATCCCAACCATCGAATCTAGGGATTTAATCCCAACCGTTGGTACTAGGGTTTCATCCCAACCATTGGATCTAGGGATTTAATCCCAACCGTTGGTTCTAGAGTTTTGTTTTACATTCTTGAATCTAGATTTCATGAGGATTATATTAGGCTACGATAGGGACCATAAGGAGGAGTTGGATCTTGGCCACCCGATGGATCGGAACCACACAAACTTGATCCATCAATGATGTTCCATTCCACTAGAGGATCATCATTGAACTACCTCACCAACCCCCATAAATTAATATGGGCTCCATATATTATTTGTACATTCATCTCCCCGTGTTTAAGATATCGAATGTCCGTCAATTAATTGATTTACTGACCATCAATTAATTAACATCTAATTCCTCGAGTAGTACCACTCAACCTTATCATCATGTTGACTAAGTCAACCAGCTGGGTTTACATGATGAACCTTATGAGCTCCTCAAGGGGACATCATCAACCTAATATATAGGACACGGTTTCCTCTTATAATCAACGGCACACCAAGTAAATAATATCATTTCCCAACTTACCGGGCATATTGATTTAATCCATCTAAATCTCACCCTCTGGTAAATCAAAGAAATAAATACTAAGTACATGTGCCCGTTATTATATCGGGATTAAGAGCATGTGTTGGGAGTATGAGGAATACAATCAAAGTCCCACATTGGTAAGACATGGAAAAGATCATGTGCTTATAAGAAAAAAGATATCTCCATTGGAATGAGGCCTTTTGGGTAAAGCCCAAAAATAAAACCATGAGGGCTTGGGCCCAAAGTGGACAATATCATATCATTGTGGAGATATATGAATCTTATAGGCACTAACAATTGGTATCAGAGCCATGGTCCATGTCAAGCCATGAACCTCGAACGAAAGAAGTTGAGCTCCCACGTCCGGATCAAGAGAACCAGACATCAGGAAGGAAGTCTAGTTGGGTCGGGGGGACCGAACAACTGACAGGAAGTCCTGGTGGGTTGAAGATCGGACATCAAGCAGAGAAAATCCTTCGAGGAGGGATAGGCTTGAGGGGGGGCCCAATGTGGTCCTATGTGGATCTTATATGCACTAACAATTGGTATCAGAGCCATGGTCCATGTCAAGCCATGAACCTCGAACGAAAGAAGTTGAGCTCCCACGTCCGGATCAAGAGAACCAGACATCAGGAAGGAAGTCTAGTTGGGTCGGTGGGACCGAACAACTGGCAGGAAGTCCTGGTGGGTTGAAGATCGGACATCAAGCAGAGAAAATCCTTCGAGGAGGGATAGGCTTGAGGGGGGGCCCAATGTGGTCCTTCGTTTGAGGGGGGGATTGTTGGGAGTATGGGGAATACAATCAAAGTCCCACATTGGTAAGACATGGAAAAGATCATGTGCTTATAAGAAAAAAGATATCTCCATTGGTATGAGGCCTTTTGGGTAAAGCCCAAAAATAAAACCATGAGGGCTTAGACCCAAAGTGGACAATATCATGCCATTGTGGAGATATGTGGATCTTATATGCACTAACAGCATGTACAATATTATATCCAAGGTCCGATTCAATTATGTAGTCAGCAATTAATTGAATCACCTCTATGTCGGTCCTGCTCAATACACCTAAGTGTACTAGTGTAACTTTATGTTCAAGACAAAACAATACCAAGCTACACTACAACCATGCCAATAGTTTTTCCAAAACCATCTTGGTTGTGAGCCTCTACTTATATTTTACAAGGGACTGATAACATGATCTTCTATGCCACACCAAGCACCATGTTATCTATAATGTAAAATATTAGACAATATGCACACACATATAATAAATATATAAAGTGCAAACAATGATCATGTGATTCTTATTCCAAAATAAAATGTTCATACAAAAAGAGCTAGGCTTTCAGTATACATTCCAACAATCTCCCACTTATACTAAAAGACTATGTCGTCATCACACTGCCATACATCTGATCCCCATGTCCTCCACATGCCTATCAAACGCTTTCGCTGGAAGGGCCTTAGTGAATGGATCCGCCAGGTTATCCTCTGATGCAATCTTGGCGACAGCTACTTCTCCTCGCTTTACGATCTCTCGTATAAGGTGCTACTTGCGCTCTATGTGTTTACTCGCCTTATGGGTTCGTGGTTCCTTCGAGTTTGCAACTGCACCACTGTTATCACAATAAATTGTGATAGTTCTGGGCAAATCAAGAATCACATCCAAGTCCATCAAGAAGTTCCTGAGCCATACAGCTTCCTTGGTTGCCTCAGAGGCTGCCACATACTCAGCTTCCATGGTAGAGTCCGCCACGCATTTCTGCTTGACACTCCTCCATACTATGGCTCCACCTCCAAAAGTAAACACAAACCCCAAGGTAGACTTACTCTTGTCCCTATCTGATTGGAAATCAACTGTAACCCACGGGGACTAATTTATTCGCCCAAAGAAACCAAAGATATAATCCCTAGTCCTTCTCGGTACTTCAATATATGCTTTACCGCATCCAATGTCCCTGTCTAAGATTACTCGATGTCACGCTAACCATGCCCACGACAAAGCAGATATCCGATCTCGTACATAGCATAGCATACATAAGGCTTTCTACTGCCGAAGCATAAGGAACCGCCTTCATGTCCTCTATCTCCTTTGATGTTTTGGGACACATCTCTTTAGATAAAGGAACTCCATGCCTAAAAGGTAGAAAACCTTTCTTGGAGTTCTGCATGCTAAAACGAGCAAGGATAGTGTCAATGTATGAAGCTTGAGATAAGCACAACATCCTTTTCTTGCGATCCCTTATAACTTTGATCCCAAGGATGTGTCCCACTTCTCCCAAGTCGTTCATGTCAAACTGTTTGGACAACCATACCCTTACGTCTGATAACACTTTGATATTGTTGCCAACTAACAAAATGTCATCTACGTATAGTACAAGAAATACCACTACGTTTCCATCACATCTCTTGTATACACAAGGCTCATCCAGACTTTGAATAAATCCATATGACTGGATTACCTCATCAAAGTGGATGTTCCAAGATCTAGAAGCTTGCTTCAATCCATAAATGGACCGATTAAGTTTACATACAAGATGCTCTTTGCCTTTAGCAATGAATCCCTCTGGTTGCCGCATATAGATGTTCTCCTCAAGACTTCCGTTAAGGAAAGCTATCTTGACATCCATCTGCCAAATCTCATAATCCATATGAGCAGCTATAGATAAAAGGATCCAGATAGACTTAAGCATAGCTACCGGCGAAAAGGTCTCCTCATAATCGATGCCCTCTTTCTGAGTATACCCTTTCGCAACAAGCCTAGCTTTGAAGGTCTCAACCTTCCCGTCTACTCCTCTCTTTCTCTTGTAGATCCACTTGCATCCAATGGCTTTTACACCATCGGGTGGTTCTACTAGCTCCCAGACCTGATTAGAATCCATAGATTCTATCTTTGAATCCATCGCTCTTTTCCAAGATACCGCATCTCTATCTTGGAGTGCCTCGTCATATGTCCAGGGATCAGGTTCATGTTCACCAGGGACTAAGTCCGAAGACTCTCCCAAAAACATGAATCTGTCGGGTTGTCTAACAACCCTCCCACTACGACAAGGTGCCTCCTGTGTATGCTCTGTGACACGCGGTGCAGTTACTTGTGGTATCTTCTCTTGTACCGGTGGTACTGAAGTCGGGACTTCCCCTGTCAACTCCTCAAGAACAATCCTACTCGTGGGCCTATGGTTCATTACATAGTCCTCCTCTAGAAATCTGGCATTCGTACTCACGATTACCTTGATCTCTAGGACTATAGAATAAACCACCCTTCGTTCCCTTAGGGTAGCCAACAAACAAGCGTATACATGCGAGATTCCAACTTACGATCTCCCTTCAAAGACATGTCTGGACTACCCCAACCGAATATATCTTAGACTAGGCTTCGCCCAGTCCCACAACTCGTAGGAGTAAGTCGCGGACTTAGATGGAACCAAGTTCGGAATGTGTGCTTTGTTTCGAGCAAACCCAACGAATCGTAACTCAGTAACTCATCATAGATCGACCATCTCCATAAGAGTCTGTTCCTTCGCTCCGCCACACCATTATCTTTGGGGTGTGCGGTCGGATAATTGGATTGAATCGGACTACGATAAGTAACTCTTAAACTCTCCCAAGAGGTACTCGCCACCACGATCAGATCGTAGTGTCTTGATACTTTTACCTTGACGGTTCTCCACATCAGCCTTGAATTCTTTGAACCTGTCAAAGCATTCAGACTTGCGGCGCATCAAGTAAATGTATCCATACCTTGAATAATCGTCTATAAAAAAGACGAAGTATTCAAAGCCACCTCTAGCCTGGATAGTCATAGGACCGCACAGATCAGAATGAACCAATTCTAACACATCTTTGGCTCTATACCCCTTGGCCTTGAAAGGCCTCTTGGTCATTTTACCTTCTAAGCAAGATTCGCAGGTTGGGAGATCCTCCACCACTAATGAACCCAAAGGTCCATCAGCTATCAACCTTTGAATTCTGCTTAGGTTAATATGACCAAGCCTTAGATGCCAAAGATATGTCTGGTTCATTTGCGAAGGTTCTTTTCTCTTATTAGATTTAGAAGATGACTTATTTACTTCTATATGCATCGTGGGAGTTTTCGATTCTAGAGTATATAAATTGCCAACCAATGTACCAGAATAGATAATCTCCCTATTCCTTTTTATAACCACTTTGTCATTAAAAGAAACAGAATATCCATCCATAAACAATTTAGAAACTGAAATTAAATTCTTTCTAAAAGTAGGTACATAAAGACAATTTCTCAAAACCAAAACTTTATTCCTATCAAAAGATAAATAAATGTCTCCCACTGCAATAGCCGCCACCTTTGAAGCATTGCCCATGAAGACGGTAATCTCTCCCTCAGCTAGTCGTCGGGTTTTCTCGAACCCCTGCAAAGTATTGCAGACATGATCAGTGGCTCCTGTATCTACACACCAGGCACTGGTAGATAACACCGCTAAACATGTTTCAACAACTAAACAAGAAGATATACCTTTGTTCTTTCAAGCGAGTCCACCTTCCAATGTCCAAATCATTGCAAGTGAAGCACTTGCCTTTCGGCTTCTTCACTCATGCCTGAGGTCCCACTGCCACTTTCTTCGCTCCACCTTGCTTCTTCTTCTTCTTACCTTTCGGTTTAGAGGAAGAAACCTTCTGAGCGACCATGGCTTGAGCACTTTGACGAAAAAGCCCCTCTGCCGCCTGGAGTTCTGTCAGAAGCTCCACCAATGAATACAACCTCTTGTTCATGTTGTAATTGAGGCGGAACTGCTCAAAACTCCTAGGCAGACACTGGAGAATGATATCGACCTGGGTTTCCCCATCAATCTCAGCTCCGAGGACTTCCATCTCATTAAGATGAGCCATCATCTTGAGAACATGATCCCTAACGGGTGTTCCCTCGATCATGGTGGTCGTCATCAAGTTTCTCATTGCCTCCTGTCTAGCCGCCCTACTCTGATGTCCGAAAAGTTCCTTGAGATTGAACATCATGTCATAAGCTGTGGCTATGGCCTGATGTTGATGTTGCAGCACATTTGACATAGATGCCAAAATGTAACACCGTGCCATCTCATCTGCCTTGACCCATTTCTTATAACGTTCTTTCTCCTTTTCATCAGAGTCATCGGAGGGCTTAGGAGGACAGACCTCGAAGAGTACAAATTTGTACTCCTCCGCAGTTAAGACAATATCCAGATTTCTTTTCCAATCAATATAGTTTGGTCCAGTAAGCTTATTTTCTTTTAAAATCAAAGCAAGTGGGTTGAAAGCCATTTGAAAAACCTAAGAATCACAATGATCAAAATATTAGATTTCAAATATTATTGATTCCTCAAAACAATAAAATTCTGAAATCAACCAACACCTCAAAACACCGAGAATATCGCATGCCACGATAGTGTGGACGTATACGAATTCTACATTTGTAAGAGGAGGTTTTACCCATTAATTTTATTATCTTGTCAACCTTACTTTTTGACAAATAAAATTAATAGTTGGCTCCTCTTTAGCCCTACAAATAAAAGCAGTGACTCCGATGGGGAGGATACTTTTTATTTGCATCTAAGTGTGCACCATTACACGATACTAAGGGAATTATTTCGGATTATGTGCCTTACCGATGGGGAAGTACACATGCTCCTAAATAATTTCCTATAACCATTATTTGACCTAGTGATCCGCAAACAAACCCATCCGATGGGGAGGAAGGCACTCAGAGCCAACGCGCAAGTTTGTTGCATCACACGTCAAATTGTAATGGAGGCCGCGGGAATTAATTAAAATATCCCTCTCCCACTTAGTAAATTGCAATTGAGGAATTTTAAAGCATACACAACATGTATATAAAACAAATCAGCAATAAATATGGAAAAAAAAAAGAATTTTTCCAACTATTATGGCATTGTTCTCCAATACGCATCCCGTCGTGTCGCCACCTCGTCCGCTCCACCTTTTCCCGTGCGCAAGTCACCAAAGAGATACGAGCCGAGATATATCATTTTAATTTACATCCATCGATCCTATACTCCACAAAGGAGTGTACAAATAATCTAGATCGAAAGTAAACTAAAATGAGAGGCTAAACAATGTCATATTTAATTACAAAAATTAAATACTAATCTAGCTTCATCAACCCCGAGGATTCAAATAATATACATACAATCATACACAAAACAATCACATACAACCAAATAGCCATAATAGTCGAATCTTATGCCTGCAACCAAAAAGTTAGCCTACGCACATCCTACTATTATCCGGCATACACAATATATGATATGTGCATGAAAGTAACCGAATCCAAAACACACAAAACCGGAAACCGTGGCTCTGATACCACTTGTAGGGAGTTGCTTCAGAGGCTCATTGGCTCCCATGTCCCCGGATTAAAATTTTCACTAATGAAAGAATTAATCCGGATGGGATGAGTTTCCTTATCAAAACCAATTCATCATCGTGCTAACAACTTGAGTGATCGCTTGAACAAACTAGTTGTTCAAGCAACACAACTCTTCTAGTTGGTTATCCACGGAAGAGACGACGGACGGATCGCCGGTTTTTTTGTTTGTATTCGGGGTCCATGATTATACAAAATATATACTAATGCACACTTGTATAATCAACACATAAAAGAACATGCTAAGATCAGAATATAAAGTTGTAAAACTTTTATACCTTACGATCTTCTACCGTATGTCCTATCCTCCTCGTGGACGACGTGTGGGCGAAGATCCTCCACGAGTACAAGCCTTCTAGATCGTGTTCTTCCCTTGTTCGCTGCGAACAAAGAGAAGAACAAAACAAAAAAATCCTCCTTTCTAGAATCGGTCACCAATCAAAAGAATTCGATGTAACCGCCATCCAAGGAGTAAATGGATGAGCACCGGCCAACTTGTTGCAATTTTGCCGCCGGCCACCTAGAGGTTGGAGAAGCACTGGCCACCAAGGAGTTGGAGAACCGCCTGTTGGATCGAAAGTGTCGCTAGAGGGGGGGGGGGTGAATAGCGATACGGTGTCGTTAAAAACTTTTGCAATAAGTAAAAAGCAAGTAGAGAATGCACAGCGGAAATATAAAGTAGACAAGATATTTTTACGTGGTTCACAATCTTTCGATTGCTAATCCACGGCCCTAGTGATCCTTGATCACGTACGGAGGGCAATTCACTAAAACCACTCCTCCTCATTGGAGGTAGGAGCAACGATTACAAAAAGAAATCAAGGCAAAGGGACACTCCCCCTTTCCTTGTTACGATTAAAGCACAAAGACAATTTAAAGAAGTAGAACTTAAATAAATATACCGACAACTCTTATAAGTAGAAGATGTAGCTTTCGTTGTCGGCGGCACTTCGTCGTAGCAAATGTGAGTAGTAGTAGCGGCGTTACGACGGCGTGTTGAGAGCTCTTGATTTCTTGTAATTTTCTTGGAGTGAACATGTCTATTTATGGATATTGATCTATGAATTTAGACATAGGTAGTGTCCAAGGTGAGGTTCTTATCCCAACTCAAGGATGAGGTGTTTCATCCAACCACCTTGTGCCACCTCCAACCTTCTTGTGCGCCAACTCAAGGATGAGGTGTTTCATCCAACCACCTTGTGCCACCTCCAACCTCCTTGGGCGCCAACTTGAGGATGAGGTGTTTCATCCAACCACCTTGTGCCACCTCCAACCTCCTTGGGCGCCAACTTGAGGATGAGGTGTTTCATCCAACCACCTTGTGCCACCTCCAACCTCCTTGGGCGCCAACTTGTTGGAGCCATTCAACTTGTGCCACATCATGGGAGCCAACCATCTTGTGCCAACTCACCTTATTTTGGGCGTCCACCACAAGGAAGCTTGGTGATGGTTTGGATGTCCACCTTGATGCCACATCACCCTTTGTACAAAACCACGAGTCAAGTCCAGAATTCACCCCTTGAAATTGAGCTCTTCTCGAATTTGGAACTTGACTAGCGATTGGCTATAGTCAAAGGGTTTTGGGCTACGATACAAGTTAGCTTAAAATATAAAATGCGATGGTTCTAACCATCGATCTCGACCTAGACCTTCCATTGGAGGTATTGGGTGGGATCTCGCTAACGACCTTGCCCGCTTTCACACGAGCTTACCTTGTAGCCTCGCTTCGGTCTTCACCAGTACCTCGGCTTCCTCAGAAGTCCCTGCTGGCGTTGCCCGACCACCTCGGTTCCCAGGTGTCGCGAACCTTCCGCTCAACTTTAGCATTTACGCACATAATTGGGCTCGTAAGATAACAAATATACCCTTAACTATTGAGCCTTTTGCCATAATCAAAATACGGTTCGACTTTGGTGCCCTTTGCACCAACAATCTCCCCCTTTGATTCATGGCAAACACTAAAGTTAAGGAAAAATTAAACATAACGATGGCTAGCATAATGATTAAGCATGAATGAGCTAGCATAAAGATTAAATATGAATGAGCTAGCATAATGATTAAGCATGAATGAGCTAGCATAAAGATTAAATATGAATGAGCTAGCATAATGATTAAATATGAATGAGCTAGCATAATGATTAAGTATGAATGAGCTAGCATAAAGATTAAGCATGAGTGAGCTAGCATAAAGATTAAGCATGAGTGAGAAATATATGAATGAGCTAGCATAATGATTAAGTATGAATGAGCTAGCATAAAGATTAAGCATGAGTGAGCTAGCATAAAGATTAAGCATGAGTGAGAAATATTATTGTTTCAAGTTCTCCCCTTTGAGGTAACCTCCCCCTTGACCGAAGGTGAGTTCTTGAAAAATAATTTTTACTCCCCCTTAATAGTTGCTTAAGTAAACGGAATTACTTAATATAAAAGGTAATAATTTTGTTTACTTTCTTCCCCTTTAATTTTGGTAATAATTTTGTTTACTTTCTTCCCCTTTAATTTTGGTTAATTTTGGTTACTTTTGTGACTTTCTCCCCCTTTTGCCTTAACTCAAAAAGTTTGTAAATATATTTTAGGGTTTGTAATTCCAAGCAAGTTCCCAATATGATTTCTAAGGTTTGATTTGGACTCAACATACTCTAGTTGTATAGTTCCATTAGTTACATGTTCCCTAATGAAGTGGTGTTTAACTTCTATATGTTTTGTCCTAGAATGACATATTGGATTTTTAATTAAGTTAATTGAACTAATGTTATCTATGTAGGTTTTAATGTTGTTAAAGATTAAGCTCAAGTCTTGGAGAGTGTGCTTCATCCACAGGAGCTGAGAGACACACTCACCCATCGCAACGTATTCGGCTTCGGTGGTAGATAAGGCAACGCAATCTTTGCTTCCTCTGCACCAACTTACTAGACTCGGTAGGATTTGACAACAACCACTCGTGCTCTTTCTATCGAGTTTACTCTGCGCATAGTCGGTCGGATGGCGATTAGATTAAACTCGGTAGATCTAGGGCAAATA
Organism: Wurfbainia villosa; assembly: GCA_025175895.1. Classification (NCBI taxonomy): domain Eukaryota; kingdom Viridiplantae; phylum Streptophyta; class Magnoliopsida; order Zingiberales; family Zingiberaceae; genus Wurfbainia; species Wurfbainia villosa. The sequence continues at coordinate 83,472,974 of CM045994.1, read as the reverse complement.
CCTCGTTTAGCGTGCCCTTTAGATATCTAAGGATCAGCTTGACTAGGGTTAGGTGAGACTCCTTAGCGCAGGTTTGTAACCTTGCGCACATACTTACTTGAATAAAATGTGTCATTAGGCTCGCGGTTAAGTATAGGAGACTTCCTATTGCGCTCTATAGTATTTTAGGTCAGCGGGTTTTCCTTCTACATCTTCGTTTATATTAACATTAGTTGCCATAGGTGTATTGATTATTTTAGCATCTTGCATTCCAAATCGATTTATTAAGTCCTTAGTATATTTTTGTTGATGTAAATATATTCCATCTTTAGTTTGTTTAATTTGTAAACCTAAGAAGAAACTTAACTCTCCCACTAAATTCATTTCAAATTCACTTTCCATAAGTGAGATGAATTCGTTTAGCGAGGATCGAGTTAGTAGTTCCAAAAATTATATCATCTACATAGATTTGGGCTATAAAGATTTCTTTTCCCTACGGTTTTAACGAATAAGGTTGGGTCGACTAAACCTTGGTTGAATCCTTTGGACTTAAGATAGATCGAAAGCCTTTCGTACCAAGCTCTTGGGGCTTGTTTGAGTCCATATAGGGATTTCTTAAGTCTAAGGACATGGTCAAGTTTATCTAGATTTTCGAATCCGGAGGTTGGTAGCGTAAACTTCTTCCTTAATGTATCCATTCAAAAATGCTAACTTGACATCCATTTGAAACAATTTAAAACCTCGATGTCGGCATATGCTAACAACATTGGATGGACTCTAGTGCAGCTCACAGGCGTAGGTCTCATCGTAATCTAAACCTTGACTTGACTAAACCCTTTTTTCGACTAACCTAGCTTTATTTCTAACTACTTCACCTTTATCATCAAGTTTATTTGAAATACTCACCTTGTTCCAATAATTGATTTTTCTTTAGGTGGTGGTACTAATTCGGACTTCATTTCTAGTGAATTGAGCTAGCTCTTCTTGCATAGCAATAATCGATCGGGATCAAGAAGTGCTTGTTCAATAGTTTTGGGGTTCGATTTTGGAAATTGCTTGAGATTTGACTAAGGTTTCGATATGAAGCTCTAGTTCGAACCCTAAATTTGGATCACCTATAACTTGATTGATAGGATGATTTGTTTGAGTCTTAGTGTGACTCGGGTTAGGGTCATCTATCACTTGGTCGATAGGATGACTTGGGTGAGTTCTAGTTTGACTTGGGTTAGAGTCATCTATCACTTGGTCGATAGGATGACTTGGGTTAGGGCAGATTCAAGTTCAAGATCAGTCGGGTTAAGCTATAAGTTGATTTGCTAGTTGGTTTTGTTAAGGATTGAACGGGTTCGTGTCCTTCGTCGAAAACTATATTAATGGTTTCTTCGACTCCTATGTGTAGGATCAATGGAATTACTAAAGGGTTGTTTGTAAGTTTTGAACCCAAATCATCTCACCAATATCTACATGATCAAAACATGTTATTCCTATGTGTTATTGTGAGATGACTTTCAATTTTACTTGATTAATTTTAATGAATTTAAATTAACCAACATTAGGTTAGATTCGATTTAGTCTAAGCTCATCAAGTAATCTTTTCAAGAGATTAGCTTCTGTGTCGTGGCGAGGCACAGAGGCCTTCTTTGATCGGAACAACGACCACTTCCTTAGACAAAGCTAATTTCAAGAAATTGATAACTCGACTTACTTGAGACTACGTCTTGGTCTAACTAGTTATTTTTGAAAAGAGGCTCCCCGAGGCTCAATCTTTTCGTAGGATTTTAGTTGGTTTATTTTTGAAAAGAGGCTCCCTGAGGCTCAATCTTTTCGCAGGATTTTAGTTGGTTATGAGTCCTATCTAACCATTCTAAAAATAAAGGAAAAACTAAGCATGCAATTTCTAAGACTTAACAAAAATACATTTTGTATTGGCTCTCGACCATTGAATCGAGTGGGTCTATTCACATAGTGAATTTGGTCCTTGGGAACCCAATACATGTTAGATCCTAAAGTTGAAATCAAAGTGATCTTAGGGACCCATGCTTGGACATTTTTCTTATGTTGGTTTACTATAGACATATATGACTTATTGGTTGTATTTGAGTTAAACCCGAGTCCGGCCTTGTTGTACACGGCCCTTTGTGATCCAAGTAAGAGGTCAAGTCCCTTGATCCCAAAGTGAACCTTTCCAACGCAGCCTAAGGTCTTCGACTTGTGTTTTCAAAAGCGAGTTCTCAACTTCAAGCTTTTCAACTTGAGTTGAGTCCTCCTCTTGAATACAAGTAGTCGAAGAGGTTAGGGAGACCTCATGTTTGAGGAGGTTAACCTCCTCAATTAGGGTCTCGACCTTGGACTCGGACTTAGCTAGTTTCTTATTTAAAAATTTAATTGCACCATACAAAGTATTAAGTAACGACCGACTTACCCTTAATGATTCTTTTGAACCGGATACGGATCCGTGGCTTGTCTTGAATGGAAGCTCATCATCGGATTCGACTCGGACTCTTCTTCGTTTCGAGTCGTGCTCGGTCGGCTTGGCCATTAGAGCTTGATATCGCCTTCTTCCTCCGACAACTCCTCCCAAGTAGCGCTTAGCGCTTCTTGGTCTTTGATGTTATTCTTTAGCTTTGGGCACTGGACTTGATGTGACCAACTCGCTGCACTCATAGCATCTAAAATTAGAAGTATTTGAATTAGGTTTAGGCTTACCTTGAGTTGTTGGTCATTTTCGTCTCTTGATCATCTTCCGAACTAGATTGACTAGTTCGGATTCTATTTCGGAGTCTACTTCCGATTCGGACTCGCCTTCTTCCTTCGGGGTGGCTTGTTTGCGGGCTTCTTCTTCTTGGAACTCGCAACTAACGCAATACTCTTCTCGGCCCGACCACGCTAGTTTGCTCATGTAATTCAAGTTCAAAACAATTCGCCTAACCTAATTTTAGAAAGGTCCTTGGAGACCTTGTAGGCATCGACCATGGATGCCCACAAGGTGGTCCTAGGAAACGAGTTAAGAGAATACGATAAGGTCGCGATTCTCGACCTTTGTCCGATGGCATGGAGTTGGTTGACGATGTCTTGGATACGAGCATGTAGTTGAGTTGCGTCTCGCTTTTCCTGCATTTTCAAGTTATACAATTTATTTAAAAGTAAATCTCTTTACATACCTTCGTGTCGCTTCTGCCTTCGTAGTTCCACTAGCTTGGTCCATAAGTCCTTTGCACTAATGAAGGGGCCGACGCTGTTGAGCTCTTCCTTGACAACCCACATTGCAAGATTTGAGTTGTTGGTATCGCTTCTACTTGTTTTTTCATGGAATTTGACATTGATCGTGAACCCAAAGATTCACCATCTTCATTAATAGGAAGTGTGAAACCGGTTTGATTACGATCCACATCTCGATTTGGGTTTTAAGAAAGCATTCCATCCGACTTCTTCCAATAACGAAAGTCATTACTGCTGTAAAACGGGGTCGGCGGTGCTAAACCCTTCGAGATGGGCCATTTAAAAACAAGAAGAAGAACGATTTAAAAGAATCTTGCAAAACACACACGAAGAATATTCCAAGACTTTCGCCTTGGATTAGTAGTGGAAGTAAAAAAAGATATATAAAATGTAACTTGCAAAAAGAAATAAACAATCAAATGCGAATGTCGCTGAAGTTCCGAGGACAACCTTACTCGATCTAACCCAAGGGACAACCTTATCCGGATCCTAAAGCCTCTAATGCAATTCTATATGTAGGAGAAGATAAGCAAGTGAAATAATTATAAAAAACAGAAATAAATAAATAAAAATCTGTAAAAAGAAAACAAAGCTAGATTGGTGGTTTCATCCAATCTTAGCGCCTGCTCGATACCAATTGTTGGATCGAAAGTGTCGCTAGAGGGGGTGAATAGCGATACGGTGTCGTTAAAAACTTGCAATAAGTAAAAAGCAAGTAGAGAGTGCACAAATGAAATATAAAGTAGACAAGATATTTTTTCGTGGTTCACAATCTTTCGATTGCTAATCCCACGGCCTAGTGATCCTTGATCACGTCACGGAGGGCAATTCACTAAAACCACTCCTCCTCGTTGGAGGTAGAACACGATTACAAAAGAAATCAAGGCAAAGGACACTCCCCTTTCCTTGATTTACGATTAAAACACAAAGACAATTTAAAAAGTAGAACTTAAATAAATATACGACAACTCTTATAAGTAGAAGATGTAGCTTTAGTTGTCGTGACGCCGTCGTCGAATGTGAGTAGTAGTAGCGGCGTTCTGACGGCGTGTTGAGCTCTTGATTTCTTGTAATTTGCTTGGAGTGAACATGTCTATTTATGGATATTGATCTATGAATTTAGACATAGGTAGTGTCAAGGTGAGGTTCTTATCCCAACTCAAGGATGAGGTGTTTCATCCAACCACCTTGTGCCACCTCCAGCCTTCTTGTGCGCCAACTCAAGGATGAGGTGTTTCATCCAACCACCTTGTGCCACCTCCAACCTCCTTGGCGCCAACTTGAGGATGAGGTGTTTCATCCAACCACCTTGTGCCACCTCCAACCTCCTTGGCGCCAACTTGAGGATGAGGTGTTTCATCCAACCACCTTGTGCCACCTCCAGCCTCCTTGGGCGCCAACTTGTTGGAGCCATTCAACTTGTGCCACATCATGGGAGCCAACCATCTTGTGCCAACTCACCTTATTTTGGGCGTCCACCACAAGGAAGCTTGGTGATGGTTTGGATGTCCACCTTGATGCCACATCACCCTTTGTACCAAAACACGAGTCAAGTCCAAATTCACCCCCTTGAAATTCGAGCTCTTCTCATTTGGAACTTGACTAGCGATTGGTAGTAGTCAAAGGGTTTTGGACTGCAGTACAAGTTAGCTTAAAATATAAAGTACGATGGTTCTAACCATCTGATCTCGACCTAGACCTTCCATTGGAGGTATTGGGTCGGATCTACGCTTAACGACCTTGCTTCGCATTCACACGAGCTTACCTTGTAGCCTCGCTTCCGGTCTTCACCCGAGTACCTCGGCTTCCTCCGAAGTCCCTCTGGCGTTGCCCGACCACCTCGGTTCCCACCGGGTGTCGCAGACCTTCCGCTCAACTTTAGCATTTCTGCACACTTAATTGAGCTCGTAAGATAACAAATATACCCTTAACTATTGAGCCTTTTGCCATAATCAAAATACCGGTTCAACTTTGGTGCCCACTGCACCAACACCGTCGGCCACCTAGGAGCAAAAGAGGAGGAAGAGAGGAGCACCGGCAATGGATGAGAAGAGGATGAAGGGCGCCGGCCAAAAACCTAGGGAGAACCAAGCTTGCCGCCCACTTCTAGCCGCCCAAAACCCTAGCTCCTCTAGGGTTTGTTGTCGCCCACTTTGAGATGAGCAAAACCCTAATTTCCAATTTTGAACCAAATCCCATTACCGCCCAACCTAAGCCCTCTATTTATAGAATTGGGATTAAGCCTCCTTTAATCTCCACCGTCGGATCTAGGGATTTAATCTCCACCGTCGGATCTAGGGTTTTATCCCAACCGTCGGATCTAGGGTTTCATCCCAACCGGCGGATCTAGGATTTCATCCCAACCGTCGGATCTAGGGTTTCATCCCAACCGTCAGATCTAGGGTTTCATCCCAATCGTCGGATCTAGGGATTTAATCCCAACCGTCGATTCTAGGGTTTCATCCCAACCATCGGATCTAGGGATTTAATCCCAACCATTGGTACTAGGGTTTCATCCCAACCATCAGATCTAGGGATTTAATCCCAACCGTTGGTTCTAGAGTTTTGTTTTACATTCTTGGATCTAGATTTCATGAGGATTATATTAGGCTACAATAGGGACCATAAGGAGGAGTTGGATCTTGGCCACCCGATGGATTGGAACCACACAAACTTGATCCATCAATGATGTTCCATTCCACTAGAGGATCATCATTGAACTACCTCACCAACCCCCATAAATTAATATGAGCTCCATATATTATTTGTACATTCATCTCCCCGTGTTTAAGATATCGAATGTCCATCAATTAATTGATTTACTGACCATTAATTAATTAACATCTAATTCCTCGAGTAGTACCACTCAACCTTATCATCATGTTGACTAAGTCAACCAGCTGGGTTTACATGATGAACCTTATGAGCTCCTCAAGGGGACATCATCAACCTAATATATAGGACACGGTTTCCTCCTATAATCAACGGTACACCATGTAAATAATATCATTTCCTAACTTACCGGGCATATTGATTTAATCCATCTAAATCTCACCCTCTGGTAAATCAAAGAAATAAATACTAAGTACATGTGCCCGTTATTATATCGGGATTAAGAGCATGTACAACATAATATCCGAGGTCCGATTCAATTATGTAGTCAGCAATTAATTGAATCACCTCTATGTCGGTCCTGCTCAATACACCTAAGTGTACTAGTGTAACTTTATGTTCAAGACAAAACAATACCAAGCTACACTACAACCATACCAATGGTTTGTCCAAAACCATCTTGGTTGTGAGCCTCTACTTATATTTTACAAGAAACTGATAACATGATCTTCTGTGCCACACCAAGCATCATGTTATCTACAATGTAAAATATTAGACAATATACACACACATATAATAAATATATAAAGTGCAAACAATGATCATGTGATTCTTATTCCAAAATAAAATGTTCATACAAAAAGAGCAAGGCATTCAGTATACATTCCAACACCAATAATGTCCTTGGAGAGTCCCTAAGCCTATAGGAATACTAAACCATCAAAATTAAGGTTAAAAGTTCAACCTTGAACTTTTACACACCTTAAACTTGATACACACCCAAACAACTCTCCTAATCTATATCCAATGGATTTTCACCCTTTCTAATGCTTTCCAAAGCATATCCTATGGTTAGGAGCAGCTAGGGTAGCCTAACATAGCTGAAATCAGGCTAAACAAACCTTGTTTACCTGAAATCAAGCCTGACAGTCGACTCTTACAGTCACCAATCGACTGTCATTGACGCCAGTCGACTGCTATAAGCGGCAGTTGACTAATTTTTGCAAATGTAGAAATTCAATTCGACAACGATCGGTGACGATCACTACGGAGCGATACTGCGCAACCCGACCAACGATCATGTCATCCATGGCGATGAAGCGCTAAAGTCATCAGTCGATTATCCAATGCTGGTAGTCGACTATCAGGCCATTTCCTATAGTCGAACACCAGTCGACTCTGATCAGTTCGACTGACCATAATCCTAGTCGACAACCACGAGTCAACTCGCATGACAAGTGTCAAAACACTTGACTAGCGACTGATAACCTCAACCATGAGGTTTAACCCCAAGTATGATGCCCTCATATTTGCTAGACCACCCTTAGCCTAGACCTAAGCCTTCTAGCCACCTCTGTCAGCCTCATGCCTATCAGATCTTTCCAAGTCATCCATGAGTTGTTCATCCATACGCTAGCCTTCAGGTGCTTCCATCGACTATTGTCGTGCTAAGCTGGTCTACACTGCCAAGAGACATTTGAGCTTACCCTGCCAAGACACATGCTTGGACTTTACGCCGCCAAACCATTGGACTTATGCTGCCAAGACTCCACCCTTAGACTTTACGCCGCTAATATCACCCCTTGGACTTTCCTTGCCAACCCATGTTGGAATTTCTATTTGCCAAGACTCAAGCTTGGACTTTCCCTTGCCAAGACCTATGCTTGGACTTTTCATGCCAACCCATGTTGGAATTTCCAATTGCCGAGACTCAAGCTTGGACTTTCCCTTGCCAAGACTCATGCTTGGACTTTCCATGCCAACCCATGTTGGACTTTCCAATTGCCAAGACTCAACCTTGGACTTTCCCATGACAATCACGTTGTCATACATTTTGTCGAACATCAATTTCAAACATCAATGTCAAACATCAAAATACTATTCGAGTCAAACTCGAGTCCGGTCAATTATGACCTGGGTCGATTGCACCAACAGGTAACACACTACCTTCTCTTTGAAATAAAGTACATAAAGATAAATAAAATAAATAGACTATACTGACACTTTAGTAGCTATTGAATTAGGGCACGAAGTGTCGGAGTTGCATTGTTGCAATGGGATTTAGCTTCTGCGAACGAAGAACAATTGTAACACCACTTGGACGTAGTAGATGTATTCTTTTCGAAGCTGGTCAAGCATTTCTTTTATAAGCCTTTTCCAATCGACTGGAATGCCCTCTAGTCGACTCCATATCAGACTGTCAATATGGTACTTCGGCCTTCCTAGTCGACTGGACATGTTCCAGTCGACTCCAAATCACCTGGCTCTGCATCGGGAAGTTTGTCTTTCCAGTCGACTGGACCTCCCTAGTCAACTGAAAGTCTTTCCATCTAGGCTGCAAGATCTTTGCTTGATCACCAGCTAATCTTACCAACTGGGTATCCAGTTGACTGGACCATACTCAGTCGACTGGACTTCAATCGACTGGAATCCTTTCAATCGACTGTTCCTTACAAAATGAGATTAGCAAATACAAATAGTATAAAATACAAAAGCAGTAGTAATACTGCTCGATCTCGACTTCTTAGTCCCACGCGAACTATCCGTCAGATTGACGCCTAACTTTGTCCCCCTACAGAGGACTCAGCCTCACCTCTTCACTTGAGGCTTACCTTCCAGCTGTCCTATCGAACTTACCATACTTGACATCCGATTTTCCCCACCAGGACTTCCCGCCAGTTGTCTGGTCTCCCTGACCTAGCTGGACGTTATGCCGGTTGTCCGGTCTCCTTACCTAACCGGTCTTCATGGCAGATGTCCGTTCTCCTGACCCACCTAGACTTCCTGCCTGATGTCTGGTTCTTCTGATCTGTCAAATCTTCTACCTAGTATCTGGTCAACACAACCTACTTGGACTTTCCATACTTTGCCTAGTATTTAAGGCGTATCTAGCTTGGTGCACTTGACCGAGTGGAACTAGCTGAAGCTACCTCATCGTATCCTAAACTAGTTAGACTAGGAAGTAGTCTTAAGTGACTCAAGTTGTCATTTTCCCGAACTTGGCTTTGTCTAATGAAGTGGTCGTTGTTGCAATCAAAGAAGGCCTTTGTGCCTCGCCACGACCTGGAAGCCAATTTCTCGAAAAGGTGACTTGACGAGCTTAGGGTTAAATCTGAATCTAACCCAAGGTTGACTAGCTTTAATTAAGTTCAAATCATCTTACAAAACATATAAGGCGAACAAATTCTGAGACACATAGAATGGGTGAGATGATTAAGGATTAATTATAATATACATAACTTTTTTCAAAAGCCATCTATTTTTTTAACTATTGCACTTAAACGAATAATTACAATTGGCCAATATTTACTATAAAACTCTCTAGGTCAAAGTTTAGCACCCCCTAACTCTCTTATACCTCATATACTTGACTAAGGGGGAGAGCAAACTAACCATAAGGGTTATAAATCTTTAAAGTTATTCTTGAAAATTAGCTTATATGTATTTTGAAAATCAAAGCTAAGTTTCAAAAACTTATTGTTGGTGCAAAGGGATATACCTCGAACCAATTTGAGACGCATGCTTGGACTCATACTATGCATGCTATAATATTATGCATTTTAAAACCTCTTATTTTTTATAAACCCCTGACCTTATTTTTGATTCATGGCAAAAAGGGGAGAAGAGCGTAAGTTAAGGGGGAGTACCACAAAAATTTAAATTTTAAACAATTAAAGTATTTCTTTCAAAACTCATCTAGAGTTAAGGGGGAGTTCTTTAAAGTGAGTTTGTCATTTACTTTACTTGTTTTATGTCTTATGCTTTAAATTTCCCTTAACTTTCCGTCAATTTTCCATAGATCAAAAAGGGGGAGATTGTTAGTGTAGGGGCACAAGATAATCGAACCTATGTTTTGATTATGGCAAAGACACAAAGTTAAACTTATATCATTATCTCATTAGCTGAATCAAGTGTGCAAGAATGCTAAGCTAAAGGTCATCGACACTCGGAGCGAACCATGGTGGTCGGGCAACACCGGGAGGACTTCGGAGGGAGATGAAAAATCAGGTGGAGACCGGAAGCAAAGCTTCAAAGGTAAAGGTTGAGGTAAGCTCATGTGAGTGAGTGTAAGTAAGGTCGTGTCCTCTGTACGGGGACGTCCTTAGGCAACTATCCGACTAAGACTTCCCATGGAAGGTATAAGTCGAGATCAGACGGTTGGTAGCCATCGAAAACACTTATTTCAATGTCATTTTCGAGCTAACTCTTGATGTAGTCAAAAACCCTGGCCATCAGTTCAACTGGCCAGTTCAATCGGGCCAGTTCAATCGGCCAGTTCAACCGGCCAGTTCAACTACTGTTTAAATTACAACTTTGAAGAGAGTCAAAACTCATCCCTTTCTTCAAGGGCGAGGTGGCTTTGATGATAGGATCTCCATCTTGAACGTTGAGGGGGTTCTAGGGCTATAAAATAAGGGTCATTCCACTCCTTTTTCATTATTTCAAAAGCTCTCCAAGTGTTTCCGAAATGTTGCGACACTCCGATGATCCTATGACGACGAAGCACTGTCGAAATGACGAGAACCCGAGCTCAAACTACCATCCCTTAAGTTGTCGATAAAGGTTTTACGTTAAGTATATTTCAAACATTGTATTCTTTCTTTTTATCGGATCTTTAATCGTAACGAGGAGAGGGGGAGTGTCCCTCTACCTCAAGTTTTATCATTTTATTGTAACTGTTTACTCCTACCTCCAACGAGGAGGAGTATTTTAGTGATTTGCCCTCCGTACACAGTCTAGGACCGTTAGGGCCTTGGATTAGCAGCTGGAAGGTTGTGAACCAAGTAAAATTGCATTTGTCTTATTTTATTTTCCGTTTCACTTTACTCTTCTTGCGTATCGAATCTACGAATGAACGAAAAGTTTTTGTGCGGTATTCACCCGCCCCCCCCCTCTAGCGCTCATATCGATTCAACACGAATATCTTATCCATGAGCCTCTGATAAGTGGCCCCGACATTCTTTAATCCAAAAGGCATCACCACATAAGCGTATAATCCTCCTGCTATGGTAAAGCTAACCCGCTTATGATCATCTTGAGCCAAGGGGATCTGGTGATACCCTTGATAAGCATCCATAAGTGATACCACTTCATATCCCACAGTAGAGTCAACTAATTGATCAATATGAGGTAAGAGGTAGCAGTCTTTAGGGCATGCTTTATTTAAATCACAGAAGTCAATACATATCCTCCATTACCCAGAAGGCTTGGGGACCAGTACTACATTTGAGACCCACTCGGAGAATTGGATTTCTATAATATGACTAACTTGCAGTAATTTGTCCACCTCCTCCACGATGACCTTGTCCTTCTCCGACCCAAAGTGATGCCTCTTCTATTGGACCGACCGATCTCCTCGAGCAATGTTAAGATGGTGTTCAGTAATCAAAGAATCAATCCCTATGAGGTCATTGATAACTACCATTTCGTCATGTTATTTTGGTCCTTAATATCACTGTTTTAATCCTCTCATGTGTTTAATTGTTGATTATTTACATGTTTTATGAGTTGGATATATTTTTGGACCTTAGTATAAATTCTCCTAAATTTTGGACTTATATGCGAATTTTATCTTTGTTTGTAGGAGATCGAGATGAGCCACTGGACTAGACTCAAGTTGGATCAAATATGGCTTCATCTAAAGGTCGTAATGGATATTTTAAGCTGGAAGAATCTGAGCCCTTCATCAAGATCAGAGGAAATTTAATCAAGGGTTCAGATCTGTTTAATCCTGACCGTCCGATGAGATTTGATTAATCTGAACCGCCCATCTAAATCTGGAGCGATCTGGTCCATACATTTAGATCTGGACATCTTGACCATTCATCCAGATTCGATCGATCATGATTATCCCTTTAGATTGATCAGATCCATCAATTCAAAGTTGGATTGATCACAGTCGTTGGATGCATTGCCTAGTTCATGGATTAATCATATTCAATTAACCTAGCTTAAATGGACGGCTGGGATTCAACTGGCTATGATCGGACGACTGCAGAAAATCACCTTAAAATCCAACATTTACCCATCGCGCAACTCAACTGACATTTCTTCCTCCGCGATTTTTGCCTGACGCAGGAGCTCACCACCTCCGCACTCTCCCTTTCCTCATCGGTCACCGGAGAGGAAAGGGGATCCCCTCCTTCTTCGGTGACCGGTGCCCATCCACCACCTCTACCGCTGGCAGATACAGCATCTTCATCAATAGCCGGTTCGACCCATCTCCGTCGATCGCCAAAATTTGATAACAGGTATTTTATGTCGTGATACCATTTCAAATTAATTACCGAACCTCCTAACTACACTAATATAGCATAGTGGATGGCCCGGATCGTTTCCCAACAAGTGTAATCAACAGAATAGTAAACTTAGGATCACTAATTATTGCTTTGAGTTTTCTATTGAAGATGGGGGTTTGGGATTTTGAGCTCTAACCTACAGAATGAAAAGACAATGTAAGAATTAAAGCAATAAAAACTGGAAAATAAACTAAATGATCTAATCAATCCAAGATAGGCTCGGTGAATGAACAAGGTCCTCCGGCTAAGTCCAACGAAGCTCGATCGAGACTCCGCAAACGGCGGTAGATGTGGGATGATACAAACTCCTGAGTCCAATAGTTTGATGGATGCTCCGAACTCTCATGGATCCGGTGAGACAGTGGTGGCAAGCAATTTTGATGAGCTAATTCCCATGGAAGTGGTGGATAGCTGGAGGCCCTCAGACTGGACACTTCCATCTCATCCAGATTCTCCAACACCTCTGCTAATGAAGGCCCTGACATTCCATGCAATAATCCAACCCCAAGGCTGGACACTTTTCCTGAATCGCCTCCGAACCGCCAGAGACTACATATGAGAAGCCGATCCTATTGGAGGGAGCAGCACAGTACTATCATGATCACACCATGAAGGCGCTCACCCCCATTCAGTCCATCCCACTCTCGGCATGGATGCTTACACTGAATCTTCTTCAACCACCGGGATGAGATTTCTCACGGAGCACTCCACTGCCTGAGTGGCTTCTCCTGCTAAATCTTCTTCGACCGCCAGGACCTCAGGGGAGTTTGTTCCACCTCACTTCTTTTTTTTTCTTTGTAAATACATTTCTTTTACTTCATTTGTTTTTATTTTAGTTGTTATGTTTTGGTTGTTGAGTTTTTATTTTGTTAGTTTTTCAAATAAATTTCCTATGCATTCCTTTATATCATCTTAGAAGTCGTGAAAGCTAGTTAAATTTGATTGTCGAGTTTCAGAGATTTATTGTCATGAATTGATTATTTGATTGCATGTGATTACTACTTG